>CM021109.1:456103595-456174433 GCA_007115665.2 Sequoiadendron giganteum
CTCTCTCTCTCTCTCTCTCCTCTCTCTCTCTCTCTCTCTCTCCCCTCTCCCTCTCCCTCTCTCTCCTTTGGCTCTCTCTTTCTCTCCCACTCTTCCCTCTTTCCCTCTCCCTCCCTCTCTCTCCTCCCTCCCTCCCTCTCTTTCTCTCCCACTCTCTCTCCTCTCTCCCTCTCCCTCTCCCTCCCTCCCTCCCTCCCTCTCCTCCTCCCTCCTCCTCTCTCCCTCTCTCTCTTTCTCCTCTTCCTCCTCCTCTCCTCCTCTCCCTCCCCCTCCCTCTTTCTCTCCCTGGCTCTTTCTAACCTCTCCTCTCCTCTCTCCCTTCCTCCTCCTCCCTCCTCCCTCTTCCTCTCTTAAGTATCTCTTTCTCTCTCCTCTCCCTCCTCCCTCCTCCCTCCCCCCTCCTCCCTATCTCTCCTCTTTCTCTCCCTCTCCTTCTCTCCACTCTTCCTCTCCCTCGCTCCATCCCTCCTCCCTCCATCCCTCCCTCCTCTCTCTCCTCTTTATATCCCTCTCTCTTTCTCCCTCTTCCTCTCTCTCTCTCTCTCTCTCTCTCTCTCTCTCTCTCTCTCTCTCTCTCTCTCTCTCTCCCACTCTCTCTTTCTCTCCTCTCCCTCTCTACCTCTCCCTCCCTCCTCCTACCCACCACCTCCCTCTCCCTCTCACTCCTCCCTCTTTCTCTCCCTCTCTCTTTCTCTCCTCTTCCCTCTCACCTCTCCCTCCCTCCCCTCCTCTCTCTTTTCCTCTCCCTCCCTCTCCCTCTTTCTCTCCCACTCTCCCCATCTCTCCCTCCCTATCTATCTCCATCTCTCCCACTATCTCTTTGTAACCCTCTCCCTCTCCCTCCCTCTCTCCCTTCCTCCTCCCTCTCCCTCCCTCCCTTCCTTCCTCCTACTCTCTCCCTCTTAGACAAAGAGGGAGAAAATAAATATATTAAGAAAACCATATTTCATATAACACGTGTGCATTTTGAAGAAGTAGAGATGTTACCATTTTAGGAAGAAATAACGCGAGCGCATTTTGTGTTCCACTAAAAACGGTAAAAAAAGTAAATATACACGTAATGTCAATGCCCACATTCTGCATATTCTCTTGGTTCTGCGCCTACTTCGACAAAAAATAGCCTTTTGATGATGTTGTGAAGAGTGAAGGATGTTTTTCACATTCCATCACCTTTTCCATGATCTTTCTACCACCTTTGTATGAAATAGAAGAGTCTCCACATTGAAAGACATATAATATGAATTGAGTTTTGAATTCCATTGAAAACTGATATACAATTGAAGTTTGTAGGGGAACAAACTTTTGAACAAGTCAAATTGTTGTGGAGTTTGAAGAAATAAGAAGCTAAGCCTACATAATTGGGTTGAAATCCTCCATTTGAAAGTCTGGTTTTTAGGTTTGTGAAGTCTTTACACATTTTCTTTCATTCTATTATGGCTTGCTTTCAATTTTGTTTGTCATTATAACCTTACATTTTCAATGCAAATTTTAAACCTCCTAATGATTCCCATACATGGAAAATGTCTTTAATGACCCTCTTATGACATGGAGATACCCAAAACTGAATCAAATTTCAAAATGTAAGCATAGATTGTCAAGGTTTTCCTCCACCACAAACTTATCAAACAATCACAATGCCATTACACTCATTATGATTGTAACTTACATGATATTTATCTTATTTCGCTTCAAACTCAACTCCCCCAACGTATCTAACTATTTTTTTAAGTTCTTAACTAACTTATCTCTTCACAACTTTGCCAAAAAATACAATTTTTTGCAAATGTCCATGCTTCCATTTTAAGCCTATCTTGCAATCATGGTATGACACGTTACCACTTTTCTTAAAGGTATTTTGGATTGAAAAAAATCATGTCACATTTGTCTATGCTAGGTTAACTTTTTTACAGGGTGATTGTAAGTATTATTTAAATGAAGCCTTGAATGACATATATTTTTCAATTAACTTAAAAGGATAGATTTTTTAGGAACTAATATTCGTCTCATTACCATGGTATAGATAAAATTATCCACCATGCTGAAGAAAAAGACAAAGAGGAAACTAATAGATGAAGAGAATGAAACCTTCAAAGAAAATGAGAGAGTTCGGGTGGCGACATATCGTGAAAAGAAGAAATTGGAAATGATTGACAGAAACAAGCCAATTGAAGAGGAACCTCAACCGTAAAAAAAAAAAAGGGAATTGGCAGCACAAAAGGAACGAATGAGAAAACATTGTCGTAAGACAGATTTAGATACCGTAGTTGGAGACACACCCTCTACAACAAGTGAATATGAAGGGACACCATTAAGCACAAGTGAATATGGAGGGACACCATCTAGAAGAAGTGAATATGGACGAACACCATCTAGTGCAAGTGAATATGGAGGGACAACATCTACCTCAAGTGAATATTGTTGGACACCTTCCAACACATCTCAAGTTGAGAGTACATCATCACTCGGATTTGATGAAGAAGGCATGCCATCATCCCCATGTGAACCTCAAGGTATGTCTTCTTCTCTACCCTCGATCAAAGGTACACAATCTATCCCACCTCAATTAAATATTGATGAAATTCCTAATGTTGAGATGTATGTACCTAGGAGAACACCACCTAGAATTTTGCGTAGAAAGCTAAAGTATTTGATTTATATCGATGATGAGATTTTCCAGCACATGGAAGGTAAGATTTCAACATGCACTTGTAGAAGATATGTTGATAAGATTTGGGAACGATTCTTTGAAATGCTAAATGAGACTGCAAGATGTCAACTATTTGTTGAAATGATGTGAGGTGTAAAGTATAGGATCATCATGAAGACTCTTGGGTTGAGAACATCAAATGCATCGAGTGAAGACACTATTGTGAAGAATCTAATGGATGCTTATGAGAGTGTGGGTAAGACCTCATGCTCAAAGGATAGTAATGTCACCTGACGTGTCATTACTATTACTTGTGTCATTGTGTTGAGCCCAAAAATAAATTGGAGGCCCCAATTATAGATGGAGAAAACATCGAATACCCTACAGTCTCAGTTGTGGTTACTGGAACATGGCTTAGAAGGTACCCACATTTGAGTGTTAAACATTGGCTATTTCAAGACTTTGACACGCATCGTAAGATTCTTCATTACTCAAACCTTGTCATGGCATCCAATGTTTGTTTGAAAAAATATGGGGGTAGACCTTTGAAGAAGACCTTGTGGAAGTTCCGCGAGTCTGACCATGAGGCAATACTTGACACAATAAAGAGTAGAGTAGACCTAGATGGTTCGTTGGATTAATTTGTAAGTATATGCACATTGATTCTTATTAATTTATACTTGTATGCACATTAATTTGTTTGATGCCAATGCTATCATATTATTTTACTTTGTGTATTTGTAAGTAACATAATAAATAGTGATTGGTGTCCCCTTGCAAAAAATGCAGATATATGAGCCATCCAAGAGAATGTTAGCCAAAAAAGAAATACAACATCCTTATTTTGGTGATCTTGACAAACCTCAATCATGATTTTAAGCCATTAGAAAAGTGTGTGCAAATCGTGGTGAGGGACTTTCAAGTTATTCATTTGAAGTTAACCTTATCATGAGCAACTATGATGTAGACATTATTAGAGCATCTGAAATTTCAACTTACTCTATTCATGAGAGGTGTTGTGTTCAATAGGTATGCTGGAATTCCCAGTGAAGATGTATGACTAGGAGTGACTAAGTTGTGAGATATGCATGCCTATCTGTAAGTGCCTTCCATCTATTTTTATTTCATTTCCATTTTGGATGCTCTTTTTTTTTCTCTTTTACTTTGCATATTTGTAAGTAAACTACTAAAAATTGATTGATCTCTCATTGTAGAAAATGCTGATTTATGAGCCATCAAAGAGAATCTCAGCCAAAAAAGCGACGCAACATCCTTATTTTGATGATCTTGACAAATCTCAATTTTGATTTCAAGCCATTATAAAAGAGTGTGTGAAACTTAGCGAGGGAATCTGAAGTTACTCAATTGAAGTTAACCTCATAATGAGCACCTATGATGTAGACATTTAAAAAGAATCTCAGATGTATGAGTGACATTGTAAAATATCCGTGAGAACAAATTACCTAAGGCATTGTAATGAGATTTACTCAAAGATTGTAATTTTGGAGTTCATGTATGGTGCAGTAGCACCTTGTTCTGTAAATTCCTTCAATAGGAAAATTTGAAAAAAATGAATTTTGAAATGTAAACAATGTGAAAAAGGTCATGTAAAGGTCATATGTAATGTATTCAAAGTCTCAAAGAGTTCACTAGGTGATTAGAGAAGTGATATAAAGCATGTAAGGATGAATTAGGATGTTTTAGGTGTGTGTGTGTTTATTTGTTCAGGGGAATTCAAGAAACAAAGGAACATACCTTTAAACATTCAAGAACCCCCTTAACTTGTTGAAGTAGCAATTATCATGTATCCAAACCCTCACATCCGCAATTTGTCTCAGGACAAAATCACTCCACCATGCCAAACCAAAACCCTTATTTTATGCTCGTATAAGGAGGGTTTATTGAAAGGAATGGTTCCACACCTTACCAGAACATGCCACCACCTTAGAACTTCTTAAAATCACTTGCACAAACTCAAAAGACAATCACCCAACCTCTACATGCAATATTTTATCAAACCCTAGGGTGAAACCTCATTTTTCATGCCCTTTTCCATCAAAATCTACAGGGGCAGCAACACAAACCCCATAAAAATTATTCCATTTCACTTAGAAATTTCTCATCTAATCTAATCAGATTGTGTTGGGATCCTCTAGAAAAAAATCTCTCGGTATTGGCTATCTCAGAGTGGTTTTCCCATGGCGATAGATTTTCACTTGACGGAAAAAGTGTAAAATTCAAGCTGTGCAATATAATGTCAAATATGTACAAAACTGCCATGTAGGAATACAAAAAAGGGTTCTGGAATTAAAATTCATTTCTCTCCATGCCTTGGAAATAAATTATTTCCCTTTCCTTTTCAATCGGATGGTGATAGGTCTGTCACTCATTTTTGCTGTGCTCGAGGAGTGCTTCTGCTGCTCCTCCTAGTGTTTAGTTCATGTTGAAGTTTTAACTGTAACAATAAGAAGTAAAGACATGAATATATAGAAATTATATTATAAAAAATGATATATTTGATAAAATAATCACTTACCGCCATCTCATGATCTCTCTCCATGGGGGAAATATTCTCACGCCCATGCTCAAGCGTGCTCAAGCCTTGCATAAACCATACAAATAGAAATTAAACTGCGTGAATCAATAAAGCTTTGATTTTTCACTAACTAACATAACAACAAATGTAAATTAAAATTTACTAATTTGCCTCATACCTCTCCTGTCAGAGCCATTGAGGATTGTATAGCAGATGATACACCGATATCCATTGCCCTCGTCAGATTCGTAGGTGTTTCGGCTTGCATCATCTAAAAATAAAACAATAAATTATTCAATATAATCAACAATGTGCATATAAACTACATAAATCTAAAGTACTTGATTCATTAGTTAAACTCTTTATTCTATTACCTCCGTGTAGGTTTGAGTAAATCCACCGCCACTAGGAAGTGTTCCATCAAAACCTCCAATATTAGTCTGTTCAACATCCAAAATCGCATATTAAATTACCATTCGTAAAACAATGCTATTAACATGCCATAAATTTATAATTGTTTACTAGTTACATACCCCAGTGATAGGTGTAATGCAGAAATAAGTTGGTGGGGGGCCGGTGTATCCATTCTCAACATTGTGACCCTGCAATTTTATTAAAATTATAAAACATTTTTAGTTAATCTTGCATTTCAAAATTGAAATTTAATAAATTAAATTCTATGAACATGCACTAACTTTTACCTGACTATCAATGCCATATGCCTCATGCAAAACTTTAGCTGCCCTCTCCATCTCCATAGCTGCAGATGGATCCTACGTACCAGTCTCCTGAGTGTCGGTGGGGTCATATGAACAAGTAGCCCCACAAGATTGACACACATGTGTTCAACGACCACCACAAAAAGACTCCCTTGGATGGTGCTGTATAATAGGGCTAGTATGATGGATGACACTCTGGGTCAAAGTGCTGATCACCTGTGATGTCTCTACGTCAGCACTTTCCTTCGCGATGGAAGGCATAACAATGTGCTCATGAGGTGGCCTAGTGAAAGCTCGTCTACCTTGCCTCGTAGGATCCAGCTCCGCATCGGGTCTATCCTTAGCTGACCCCCCACCTCTCCCCTGGAAATCTCTCATATAGAAAATAATTTGGGATTTTGTTCAATATGAACTCACTGTATAGTTTCCTAAGGAAATATTGCGGGACCTCGCAATTGTTGCATGATGGGTAATCGAAGACCATGTACCACCTATCGTAAAACTGGTCCCTAATCTGTTGGTGGTGGCGCCAATGGATAGGAAACCTCTTCACATTGAAGGTAAGATTTTGATTTGTGTGTGGGTCGGTGAATAATGAGCACACATCAGCTTTTGTAATTTTTAATTCCTTTACATCTTTGTATGATAGTTTATTTGCATAATAATCCCTAGCCGTCTGCCTCCTATCTTGCCATCTATTTATTTGTTTGCTAACTGAATCTACATTTTTTACCATATCTTTCAATGAATTTGCTAGGGTCATTCTTTATGTAGTTGAACCATTTGGATCACTCAAGCTACTGATCAAATCCTCAATTTGGTTTTTGTTGTTCTCAATTTCACTCATTAAATTTTGTTGAGTGCCAGGAGGGGGTTGAGTGATTGGTGGAGGAGGTTGTTGTTGTGGTTGATTTTGATCTTGAGGATTTGGTTGGTCTTCCTGTTGAGGATCTTGAGGGTTTGCAAGTTGATTTGCATCTCCTAAAAATTAAAACAAATATATATCAAATTCAACCTAAAACTAACAAATTCAACCTATAACTAAGTTATTCAAAACAAAAACCACAAAATCCTTACCTCTCACATATCCTCATCATCGTGGCGCCATCGTTGCGAAAAAATATAAATTGTTGGTAAAACAATTTGTTGAATTTCTACTCCTAGAACGCGAGCGCGTAAGTATGGGGGTTTTGGCCGTGGCTGCAAGAAAAAAATAGTAGAAATAAGAATGATAGGTTTTCACTTTTTTCTTTTCTTTTAAAAAGCAATAATGCAAGAACGTTATAATGTGCGTGCATTATAACACACTCGCGTTATTGGTTTGTTGTTGCCAAGCCTTAGGCTCGGCAGACGGAACCAATAACACGAGCGTGTTATTGCTTTTCAAAAGTTTTTTGAAAGGTGTCCATGAAATTTCTACCCATTTCCATGCACCCGCCCTATGGTTTACTTTGATTTGTGTTCTTTGCGTTCCATACTACTCTGGCGTCTACCACTCCATCATTTGTAACGTTCTTGTTCTTAGCCCAAATTTTGGGTTTTTCATTTGAGCTAGAGGGATTGTCCTTTAGATTGTTTGTCTTTAAAGTTCCTCTTTCTATGATAGCTCTCTCAATATGTAACCCCTTTTTGATTGTTTCCTCAAATTCTAGAGGACATAGATTAGTGAGTCGATAGTTTATTTCTGGCAGAATATTTGTGATGAATATATCAACCAATTCCTTGTCTAGAATGGGCCATTTGCCTCAAATTGATTTGTGTCTCCATCTTTGAAAGTAAGAGGTGTAGGAATATCCTGGATTTTGATTGATAATGGATTAAATTGTGATGGTGACATCTTGTTCTATGTTAAACGTGAAGTGGGTTATAAATTTGCTAGACAACTCATCAAAAGTTTTGATTCTAGATTGTAGATGAGTGAACCACTCCATAGCACGACCTGCAAGGCCACGTGGAAAGAGGATCATGATATAGGTATCATTATTCTACACCTCCATACATGATACCGAGAAGTCTTGTACATGTTCCACCATATCTCCTACTCCTTTGTACTTTCTTTCAAATCTGGGTATCTCAAAGTTTTTTGGAAAGGGTAATGCCATGATGGAATGATCAAATGGGAATGGAAAAATTTCCTACATGTGTATGTTTTCCTCTATTTTCCTATCTGCATATCTGCTATTTTTTGGGTGATAGCATCTAGCTTCAGTTCCATCTCCATTTTTGGCATATGTGTTTGCAAACCCTGCATGTAATAACCTTATTTTCCTACCAGGTTTTGGTTATAGATTGGGTATTGGGGAGGTATAGGACCTTGATAGCTATATGAGATGTAAGGAGGGTTAATTCCTTGTTGTGTATAAGGAGGGTTAACCTCTTGTTGTGGGGGTGGAACATATAGAAGGCTTCCCTGATGATGCATCGGCAGGACACCTTGTTATTGGGGTGACTGAAGAAGGGTGTTATGTGGCACACCTTGCTGGATAGGACTAAAATGAAGGTTATCCTAATGATGCATTGGTAGGACACCTTGTTGTTGGGATGACTGATTGAGGGTGCTTTGTGGCAC
The DNA here is from genome assembly GCA_007115665.2 of Sequoiadendron giganteum. Taxonomy (NCBI): domain Eukaryota; kingdom Viridiplantae; phylum Streptophyta; class Pinopsida; order Cupressales; family Cupressaceae; genus Sequoiadendron; species Sequoiadendron giganteum. The sequence goes on from CM021109.1 coordinate 456,112,067, forward strand.
ACCGTACTGGGTAGGACTAAAATGAAGGTTACCCTCATGATGCGTTGGCAGGATACCTTGTTGTTGGGATGACTGATTGAGGGCGCTCTGTGGCACAACCTATTGGGTAGGACTAAAATGAAGGTTACCCTGATGATGCATTGGTAGGATACCTTGTTGTTGGGACGACTGATTGAGGGCACTCTGTGGCACACCCTGCTGGGTAGGACTAAAATGAAGGTTACCTGATGATGCGTTGGCAGGAAACCTTGTTGTTGGGATGACTGATTGAGGGTACTCTATGGCACACCCTGCTAGGTAGGACTAAAATTAAGGTTACCCTAATGATGTGTTGGTGGGACACCTTGTTATTGGGACGACTAATTGAGGGTGCTATGTGGCATACCCTGTTGGGTAGGACTAAAATTAAGGTTACTCTAATGATGCATGGGCAGGACACCTTGTTGTTGGGATGACTAGTTGAGGGCGCTCTATGGAATATCCTACTAGGTAGGACCAAAATGAAGGTTACCCTGATGATGCGTTGGTGGGACACCTTGTTGATAGTATTGCTGGTTGTTCTAAGGAGGATTCTATGTTCCACCTTGTTGAAGATATTGGTTATTTTGAGGGGGGCCTTATGTTCCACCTTGTTGTAGATACTAGTTATTCTGGGAAGGGTTGATGTTGGATGTGTTTTGAGGTATGTATTGAGATGGACCTCCTTGGTACATTTGTGCTACTGCTGCTTGTTCAACCTGAGTTGGTTTTTTGAACAAGGGGTTCTCTTTGGGTTGATCATTATTTTGTGAGAACACGGGTGGCATATTTTTCCTCTTTGGAGGTTGGGCTATTTGTCTCACAACTGAGTTATCCTGTATGGGAATAAGGTTGGGGTGTTTGAGAGCTTCTACGTTGAAATCCATGGGTAATTTAGCACCACTTTGTGCTAACTTGAAGAAATATGAATTTGGGTCTTTTCTTAAAAACCTATCCATTAGTTTGAGAACCTTAGGGTAGTTATAATGTTAAAATAGTTCTTCCTCATTTATCTCTTCATCATCATTTACCTCCTCTATGATCACTTGGTTTGGGTCTTGATTACCTTGTTCCATAACCTCCTTTTGTTTATGACTTATTTCTTCCTCAATAAAAGTGTCTCTATATACTAGCCTCTTCTGGGGAGTTTCAAGGTCACTTGGCCTATAGCCACATGGGATAATCTCATCTTTCATGATGTTTTTTTGTGGGATATTGGTGGTATTTTTGTTGGATTCCATATTTTTCCTATGTTGTGATCTCGTAGTTGTCATAAACAACTTGGGTCTCCTACGGGAAAGTGGTGTACTCTCTAGTCGACTTAATTTTTAAAGACCCGATGTTGTCCTACAGATTATGTAAGATACTAGAATTGTTGGAACAAACCCAGATTCTGACAATAATAGAAGGAATACAAGTTTTGGTTGTTTTTGGAAGCTCATTTATAGAAGTTATATACCAACCTAGTTCTAGTTTCGTGAAGTTCCCAAAGGTGTTTCTTGAGAGCTTTTGGACTCAAATGTCTAAGTCTGAAATGATATCTTGTGGAATTAACCTTAGGGATCTTGACCTTACATGAGATCATGAAGTGGATAATTATTACCACATTGGAGGTAGTAATATGGGTCTTCTAGCTACTATGTTTTCTTTTTCTTCCTCTTCATTTAGGACTATGGATACAGTGAGAAATTTGTAGGGTGTCTCATTTTCTGCAAATATAAAGTTTGTCAAACTGCTTATGATGTCATTTTGTGCACCTCTAATGTGTGTGAGACTTGGTTGAATAATTGGTGCTACAAGATCTAGTTGTTGAAATGGGGCAGTTTGTCACCAAATGGTCATAAAGTCGGTGGTGTTATGGGGTGGTTGTTGTGAAGATCAAGACCCTAGGGTTTGAGTGTTGTTTTGGATGACACTACTTCTTTGGGAATCAAAATGTTGAAGAACTAAGGTCTATATTCCACTTCCTTATCCAAAGGATATGTTATGAGAAAGTCTACTTGTACTATCTACGAGTCCCAAGTAACTATTAATATCATGGACTCTTGAGTGGAGGAATGACTTTAATGGTTTGCTTAATTTTGATTTCAAGTAGGTAGGATGGAAATAATGGATGTAGGACCATAGGATCTTCTGTCTTTCCAATTTCTTTGGTTCGAACAATGATCTTGTGAACAACTCTTTTTCAACTTTTTCTTTGTGTTTTGAAATATGGCAAGTGATAAGACAACACTTGGACTGACTTAGAAAGCATGGACTTATGTGACCTTTATGTCTATAACTTAGGTTTTGAAATCACAATACCAAAGCCATAGTTTCCAAATGTTCATAAACCTTTAAGGAAATATCTTTTTAAAGGGGTGCAAACATAAGGATTTTCTCACAAGTATGCACTAAATCAAAGGGTTTGTGGTTTAACCATATCATTCAATGTTTATTTTAAATGTGTTCTTTTTCTTTAAATCAAACAAAAATTTTGATGTCAATTTTTTTAAAATGTAATGGGCCAAGTTTAACATAAATCAACAATTACAATCCTAGGGGATAGACACCATTCTCTTAGGTAGGCTTGCCTCATGCTTCAAAGAGATAATATTACATGCAACTTATGGCGTGGGCATGTAGTCGGACATTGCAAGTAACTTCTCAAAAGTAAATTCTGATGCACCACTTTCAAAGAATGTTTTTGGATGATAGGGTAGCTTCTAAAACAAATTGGTTCTTAGTGATAACTATGAACACAAAAATATGACACTCACCCACTTGGCCACTGCAGGCTTTTTAACCATTCGCGTTCCACTTAAGGCGTGGGATTAGGTGCAGTCTGTTGTCAACACGACTTGAAGCTAATTTCTTACGGTTTCACAACCTTTAATATAGCCCACCAGTAAACGTGCTTCGAGACCTTGAAATGAGTTCTCCAGCGTGGGATGCATGTCAAGGCAAGCCCCCTCTTTAAGGTAAACTTGAAAAATAAAGTGGAATGCTTAAAAATATTTTTCTCACCCAAGATTGCCAAAAGGTGCGAGGGGAGAAGATAAAAAACTTTTAGCTTTGCCAATCACTATATGCACATAAAAAACTTCATTGCAATTTGATTCATTTTAAACACCTTGAGCGATGCTATCCCCAATTTGTTTTTTTCAAAGAGAAACAAAGTTCTTTTTAACTTGCACCAATATGAAGTGTTGAGGAAATCAAGAAATTAAGAGAGTAATGGTGAGAAATCTCAAAGAAACATTTGTTTATTTTTATGATCTCCAATAGAAGTGTTTCTAAGAATGGAAATCCTTGTATCTTGGTCAACAAATGTAAAAACGTGCCTGTGTCAAGAAAATGAAAAATGATTTCCCTCTTTTTATGCACCAAAATTAAAGGTTCCTACTTATGAAAACATTAAATGTTTTCAGTTTTAGAGCCCAAAATTGAAGTGTTTTTGTTCTTTTTACGAGCACCAAATGAAAGTTCCTATGTTAAAAAGCTTAATTTTTTTTCATTTTATCAAAACCAAAATCAAGTGTGAGTTTGTTGTTGTTCATTTTTAGATCACCAAAAGAAAATTCCTAAGTTAAAAAAAAAAACTTAAAAATTGTTTATTTTAAGAGTACCAAAAACAAGTGTGAGTTTGTTGTTCTTCAATTTTAGAGCACCAAATAAAATTCCTAAGTTAATTAAAAATTAATTCAGAAACTGGGATCGATCGTCTTCCCTACAACAAACATGTTAGAATTGTTGTAATCCTACATCAAATCTGTCAATTCCTACCCACACATCCAAAAAAAAACACCTGTTAGTGAAAACCTATTACAAGAGTGCGAGATTGGTTCATTTTTCTTTCAGAACAAATGCTTAGAACATAAAAGAAAAATGCACTGGTTTTAGACAACAGCATAGTTTTAGAAACAAGTGCTAAAAAATCTTATCAGACAGATGCTAACTTAAGAAATTACAAATGCACTAGTCTCAAACAAATACGCTATTCCCATGACAAGTGCATAGTTATTCTGAAAAATGTGCCATTCTTTTGACAAATGCACAATTATATCTAGAGACAAATGCTTAGACTTTCCGAAAAGATGCTCAGGTCTTCAGAATCAACACGCGAAAACTGTGATAGAAGCATTTCCGAGACTTGCAACTTCAAAAATGGCTCAAACGAATGTTAGAGGAGGGGAAAAGGGTCCCATTGGACATGCCAAAATGTGTGAGGGGGAAGAAGGTCATTAGATTAATGGTCCAAGAAGGACATGGAAGCAATCTGACGAGGAAATCTAATCTAGAACCAACAAGCTTAAATCTAAAATCTGGAGAACTCCTACACATACGAAATTGAAACTATCCAATTGTAAGCATGATAATGAACCTACTAATTACCAAATGAGAACAAAAGATAACTTTTACCATCCCGTATTGGAGTGTATTCGCTTGATGTTGGATTGTTCTTATCACAACGAACCCTCAAAAGTTCATGTGCAAAGTGTGGGTGAATGCTTGTTGTGTTTGGTTGATCGAAGACAATGGATGAAGCTCTCTCAAGGATGATCTTGATATCACTTCATTGCTCAATGTATGTTGATTCTCCCATCCTTATTTGTGAGGAAAGGGGTTTTTTATATAGAAAAGCTGATTTGAAATGGATGATCAAGATTGTTTTGAAAAATATCCAGATCAACGGTTAGAGTGTGTTGAGAGGATTTAAGCATGAGGGAATTGTACAAATTTGATTGCACAATTTGTGTGATTCGGAAATAGATTGGCCAGTTAGGAATGTGATTGATCAGTCAATTTTGTGATGGCTTAGTTAGGAATGTGATGTTTTATTTAACAAAATAGATTGTTTAGTTAACATAATAGATTGATTAGTTAACAAATTAGATTGCTTAGTCAACAATCATAATTTGCTCAATCAGAAAGTGGGTGAGGAATATGAATTAACTGATTTAATTAATTAATTCCTTTTTGGGGTTTGAATGTGCAAATCAAGTTTGAATTTTGCAAACAAAGTTGCATTAGTTTGATTTAATTTTTGATAATTGATTTGAATAGTTTGATTTATTTATTCAAATTTTTGGAGGGAAAGTGTTGTAATTAAATTATTGTTTAATAATTTAATCCACTCAGGGGAATAAGGTGATTTAGCGACATAATTAAATAATTAGCATTATTTAGTCAATCAGGATGAAATAAGTTGAGATAGGACTTTGTTAAATAAGTATGATTTATTTAATTAGTTAAAATGATGAAATATGAATTAATCAAATAATGTTGTTTTATTTAATTAATAGAAAAATTAGGGATTTTGGGACCTTATTAAATAATTAAAATTTATTTAATTTGTTGGAAATGATAAAGAAGTGAATTAATTATTTAATATTGTTTTGATGTCGTTTTAACGTGATGCAATGTGGGAATGTTACTATATGATTCCGAGATGATTCGAGACATTACAAGATGATTTTGAGCTATTTTAGGGTGATTCTGAGGTGATTCAAGACATTACTATATGATTCTGAGTTATTATGAGATGTTACGGGATGATTTCAAGTCATTCTGGAGCATTATGTGATGATTTCGAGTAATTTTGAGGTGTTATGAGATGATTTTGAGTCATTCTGAGGTGTTACAAGATGATTCTGAGTCATTTCAAGGTCTTATGGTATGATTCTAAGTCATTCCGAGTCATTCTAAGGTATTACGGGATGATTCCAAGTCATTTCAAGGTGTTACGGGATGATTTCAAGTCATTTTGAGGCATTATAGGATTATTTCGAGTCATTCTGAGGCATTATAAGATGACTCTGAGTCATTTTAAGGTATTACGGGATGATTTTGAGTCATTTTGAGGTGTTACAAGATGATTCTGAGTCATTCTAAGGCATTAAAAGATGATTCTAAGTCATTTTTAGGTGTTACAGTATGATTCCAAGTCATTCCAAGGTGTTATGGGATGATTCTGAGTCATTCTGAGGTGTTATGGGATGATTTTGAGTCATTATGAGGTATTTTGGGATGATTTTGAGTCATTTTGAGGCATTAGGGGATGATTTTGAGTCATTCTAAGGCGTTACAAGATGATTTTGAGTCATTCTGAGGCATTACAAGATGATTATGAGTCATTCTGAGGTGATCAGAGATGATTCTGAGTCATTGTGAGGTGATCAGAGATAATGTCCTATATTATTTGACGTTGTTTGAGGCTGTTTAGTGTTGTTCGATGTGTGTGATAGGTGTCAACTCAACTTTACATGTCTAGACACCCAATGCAAGCTTATGAGCTTGAATATTATGAATACTAGTGTTGTCACGAAGGATTACGCCTTGAGTGCTAAGGGTTAAAGCTCAAAAATCATGTGCAACATGGAGACATCCTCAGTCCTGTGGGTTTCCTAAAATGAGGATGAACCTCTAGATTATGGGCTAGTTCCAATTGAATAACCTCCTAAAACTATTTCTTGATAGAGCAAAGGGGTAGAAGAATTGAAAATGGAAAGACTTCTTAACACTAGGAGGTGATGCACCAAAGATTAAAACCTGTATTGCACCCTCAACACATAAAGTCTCTCAAAAATCTCAGCAATTCTTCACAAAACTCAATGCTCTACATGCTCACACATCAATATTTCATAAGAAGGTCAATTACTTATTTAGAAGGAAAACCAAGAAAGTTCTCACAACCAAAATTCTAGCTTTTATGACACAATTTATGACTTGCATATAACATATTTTTTTTGCTCAAAGGTATTGGAATGAGACATCATATTTGAGGACTAATATTGAATCACAAAAAAATGTATCAATATCCCATGCACACACAATAAAACCGATATTGAGAAGGTAAAATCACTATATTTTATTGATTCACAAGGTGCTTGAAAAGCTGCATACAAATCTAAAAAGTCTACTAGAGACTATTGCTGTAAATTGAGAAAATCTCTAAAAAATGAGTTAAAATCAATATCCTTTTGCCTAAGGCCAAAAAAAAAAGAACTTTAGAAAAGAAGAAAAGAAGAAGATATAGAAGATAAGGCCTGATTTCTGACTCCAAGAAGGACTCAAGATGAACTGATTACCCCTCTTCTTGAAAATTCCTCCAATATTCATGATGAATCTACTTTTGGTCATGCAAAAGAGAAAATCCTGCAAAAAGGTGCTTAGGACTACTGGAAATTGATTGCTTTATGCTAAAAAGTTGTCTCAACTAATACTACCGTGATGTGGGGTCTTGAACTCAACTAGAACTACCCAAAATTCCTTCTTTTAAGCCCCCCAACTGTCCCTAAGGTACGTTGCATGATTTTTTCAAACTTTTGGGCATATAAGAAAAAAACCTTAATTTAAGGGCCTTAAACTACCCCAATTTGCGTGATTTGAGGCTCTAAATCCACTTAACCCTAGCTATAAAAATATGGGCTTCTCAAACATGCCTAAGCTACCCCTTAGTGCATGAAAACTAATTGTTTATTCCATTGGATTTGTGCTTTTGATGCAATGGGACAATCTTTCATTCATGATGCCTTTATGAAAGACTCAACTTGAAACTGCTCCTTGCCATTAGTGTCTTTTTACTATCATAACATTTCCTTTAATAGGTTCTTGAATTATTTTCCATGCTTTGCCATTTTGAATCTGCCCTATTGTGGTTATTGTGCATTACCTAAGTTTGTTCGATATGTTGTCCACACATACCAACCCTACCATCTTGCATTGATAACTATGCTAAGGTTGTTGGTTTAATATGACTATCATGCTTTTCTTCTGAATCTCATCCATGTATTGATCTACAAATTTTCAAATAACTGTCATATTCTATTCACAACCATCACTGTCTTCTTTATTTCATTATTGATCTCTTTGCAATGCATATAGATAACCGTTTCTTCCTCTTTAAAACTCTATCCTTCTTGTGTATTGCCCCATGAACCTTGCCAACTATCCTATCAATTCCATTGACAGTCATTAATGACTATAATTCTTTGTACCATGATCTATAGTGGCACTCTGCTGATGTCTCTGAGACTCCTCATCACTACTACTAGCTCAATGTCTTCTTGCTTTCTAGGTGATTGTGATGATTTGGAATATGGATTATGCATTTGATTCATGCATTTACTATCCTAGCTCTTATTACTTGATGAAGTGACTAAGCATTCCCTTTGGCATGTAAGACTTTGGCTATCCCTAGTTGATAGAGACTTTGGCACTCCTTCATAGAATTGTCCTGTACAGGCATACCTAACTGTGTCCTTGAGCTTTTCATTTTTCTGGCCATTATGCTTCTAAGATTTGACCAAAGGATCTTGCTTCATTTTGATTGTGTACGATCTCTGAACATTTATAGACTGGCCTATGTAAGTCTTTTGACTGTCCCTATTGATATCCATGGTCATAACTCCATGACTATAATTGTTGCATACTTCTGACCTTTACTACTTGGTATTTATGAATCTCGACCTTCATATGACTATCCCAGAAGTCATGAACACTGCATAGTTGTTTTCCCTTGGTCACTACCTTGTTGAAACCCTTTCTTGGTCATAAATATGACTGTCATCTTTACACAAATATGTCTTGATTAGTGCTTAAAATCATTCTTTATCACAAATACGATTGCCCTTTATCATCATTAAGAATTTTTCCCTATGAGCCTCATCGAAACATCCTTCTTATTGCATGATGATTGCCACTGCCTTCTAGGGTTCTCATAGGTCCTCCTCTATTTTCTTTCATTTTTCCCATTGATATAGTTAACAGGTTCATTATAATTTGGCACTCTCTATGGGACTCATTGTACTGTTTCAATTCAAAATTTTCTCATATCACTAATATTTGGTGTGTATGTCAGTGATATCAACCTTTGGAGGTAAGAAAACAACACATTTGGTGACTCTGAATGTCATTTCTACTGGTTTCACTATGATCAAGTGCTGGTTTATTTTTTTTAAAATGATTTTTGCTTATTTTCCAGCTTTTGAATGAATAGGCATGTCTTTATTTCATGGGAATATATCATATCATCAATCATATCATGAAAATGATGCTAATCCCCCCTCTTATCAGCCATATCAAATCAACCATGCTATTTTTTTTAGTCCAAATCCCATGGATTTTCAAGAAAGTTCAATATGATTACCACCCACCCACCCCTGCTCAACTTCCATGGTGGCCTACATATGGTCAAAATCAGCCCCAAGAAGCCCATTTTGTTTCCAACAAGCATGTATATTCTCCCAATTAGACTCAACATATTGAAGACACAGGCTTCAGCGATATAAAGTTTTACTTTGAAAGGTAGTTGAGTGAGATTGGAGGAAATCAAGGGTATGAATGAGATCAAGAATATAATTTTCAGCAGGAAAAGTTGGCTTACTCAAATTATCAATACCAACAAGAAGATGAGATACAAAGAAGGAAATATGAAAAGCATCTTGCAAGCGAGCCTACTACAAAAGAAGAGAAAATGAGAAAGGAGGAAGATCTCATAAGGAAGTTTTATGCATTGGTGGAAAAAATACAAAGATTTGAGGCCTAATTAATTTCTTACATCTCAGATCAACCTACAAAAGAGGAGTTTCCTAAGTATGAAACTCTAAGTTTCAGGCAAGGTAAACCTCCTATGTCTTCTAATCAATATTTTGAACTTGAAATTGCAATTTTTAGAAGCCTTCGTCCTTTGCAAGATCTAGAAACTAATCAAGAGAAGCTTAGTATACCTCAAGAGCAGCCATCTCTAGAGTTTATACATCATCGAGAAAGTCAAAAGGACATATATAATCAACCCTCTTCTCCTATCACAATTCACCTTTGCAAAGATGGACTCATTGTTTATCAAATTAGTTCGTTTAGTGAGCATAAAGAAGAGGTGTTTGAAGAGAAACAAACATAAAATGTTGCTATTGATATGCTTGCATATGATGAACAACAGGAAAAACCAGAATTGCAATAGGAGGTGGATTAGTATGATCAATTAGAGTGGTAGGTTGAAGAGCTTGAAAGAGGTAATGAAAATAATTATTTCATGTCTTTGTTTGATGAACTCCCTTATTTCATTAAGTAGGATGCAAAAAGTATAAATCTGGTTACAATAGTATCAAACACAAATCAATAGCAAGAAGTTGAAAACTTTGATGTTTTGACTCCTCAAGAGAGCTATAACGAAGTAGAAATCAGTCCTCTTCCACATAAAAGCAAAGAGGAAGTTGTAGAGGACTTGTTTTTGGACAATCTCGAGGTAATTAAGTTGAAATTAGATGACAAACTAGCTCCATTGGAGGAGGAAAATCATGAGCAACAAAAGCAAACTGTGGAAGTGACCATGCTTCCATATGAGTCATTGGAAATCGAGCAACCCGATTAGAAAAATGATGAGACAATAGTGTATGAACAAGAAACCAACAATGAGAGGAGTTCAAAATTTATTGTTTAAAAAAGATGTCCTATCAAACATCTAGCTCAAATGAAGTCCAACAAGGTTCCAAAAATTATGCTTGTAGCCAAGCATGAAGTTGAAGTCAAAGAGAAATAGATCCAACTTACCTATGTACCTCAAAATAGCAACATATATGGTCTATATGATGAGGTCGGTGGACTTGTTTTCATTCTCCAAGATTTGATACAACGGTTGATCAAATTTTTGGCATTTATCATATCTCTTTGGCTATTCACAAGCAAATGAAACATTGCCAATTGTTGAGAAAACGAAGTTATTTTGCAAAACCAGTTAATGGCTTTGTCTAAACACTACCACTGCTGGTTAATGTAGGTTATAGTAGTTTTCTTTTAGGTTAATAATTGTTGATGCACATGTTTTAGTCTAGTTTTTCCCCTTTCCCTAAGTGTTGATGCACATATTTTAGATTAGTTGGTAGGTGGTTGTTGTTGTTCAATGTTTCTAATAGCTATGTCAAGATCTAATCTGATTTTCTTTTCAAGCCTATTTGACTCCTATACCCAATGGATGCCAAGGCTATTGGTCAAATCTATTTTAGTAGGAAAAACACCCCTAAAGTCACCAAGAATGTAGTCCATCTTTGATGCAAATATTGATATTATTTAAATATTGCATTTAAATAATTTATTTTGGTCTTATGTCATTAAAAAAAAAAAGCCAAAAGAAGGGAGCTTGGTGGAGTTTTGGTAAAGACATTTTTCATAAAAGTCTCTAGTTTTCTTTGCCAAAATTAGGGAAAAGATGATCTTATCATTTGTAAGCCTTGATCAAAGGTTCTTGGCAATTTGATATTAACATTTTCCTCAAATTGAAGTTTCCAATGTCAAGGTAAAAATTCTAATGGCAAAACTTGGTAAAATGTCATGCAAAAGAAGGAAAAGGCAAGAGACTCAGATTGAAAGGCTAAAAGTGAAGTTAAACTTGAGATGGGTGCAAAAAATGTAGGAGGAGGAAAACAAAATGATGAAGACTTCACGCAAGGAGAAGTTCAAGGGTTTGTTGGAAGAGTAGTTTGTTGGAAGTCATTTTTCCTAATCGAAGAGGATTTTTGAGAAGAGTTTGGGCATGCAACTACTATAAATATTTTGGATGACGTGGAATGTCTCTTCAATCTCATAGGTATGCCTCCAAATTTTCTATAACTTGCAAGAAGGTTTTAGTTTTTGTTAGAACATAAAGATAAATCTAACAAAGATGGATATGCGCAGTAGCATAGCTTTGCAAAATTAGATGCTTAGGGTTTTCATAGAAGTTTGGCCATTTTTAGTGTTGAAAAAAGTAACCCCTTTTCACACTTTATTTGAAATAATTGACACATAATTAACTTAGTTATGATTTGGAATGGTGTTGTAAGGTGTTGCACACATTCACACCTCTCTAGAGCCCTTATTTAATTAAAATATATTTAAATTTCACCTTTTATGAAAGTTTTGTATGACATTTTCAATTTTCTAAGGTCTATTCACCTAATTAAGCCTAATGGACCTTGTTGTGCAGTTTTCACACACACGCCCCACTGAAAGTAGGGACCCTCTTTCTTGCTCTTTTGATTTTCGCTTTTGGTGTCTTGGCCCTTTGATTTTGGGGTTTTCCTTGCTTGGGCATGTACTTTGATGTTTATCTTGCCTATTGGAATAGTCCATATGTGATACATATTGAAAACCTTAAGTTTTGGGTTGATTCTGAGTTTTTCATTGTTTTCGGGAAAATTCACTCTGGGCGGAATTTACCGGTTTCCTTTCGGGGCTCGATGACGGCTGCTTTTCATTGAAAATCTGAAGATTTTGGTCATCTACAGAATTTTGTTGTGACCGGATTTCTTTGAGGGTCTATTGGCTTGTCGGGTTCCCGGGTTTGGTTTAACCTGTCTTATCGATTGCATTAATGCTTGATTGTACTTCTTCTGCGACGATGTTAAACTGAATTTTGGGAAGTTTTATGCCATTTGAGTTTTATCATTTGCTTCCTATTGGTTTGGAGTGCTTGATCCTATGTGTTGTTTGTGGATTGTGCATTTGGGATTGGGTTTGATTGTTGTAGTCGGATCTTATGAACGCTATTTACATTCTGCTCGGACTTTGAGGTTTCTTGCCGGCTTCCTTTGTTTCAATTGCTCTATCCTCATTGTATGTACCTGATACTTCCTCCCTTTTATGATTGAAATGAATTAATTTATGGTTTATGCCTTCATGCTATGAGTTTTGTGATTGTGCTTGGGTTTCTGGTTTTCATTTGGGGTGCTTTGATGTTGTTCACGTTGCTATGTCTTTTCTTGTTGAATGCGCATGCTTCTTTGATGTTTTGGGTTTGTTTGGGGGTTTGAATTCCTGCCAGTATAGCATTTTGTATTTTGAAGCTGAGGAGTTCCCATTTTGATTCGAGTGCCATTCTCGGGTAAGTGTTTTGAGCTTGTATCTCAATTTTATTTTGGGGTAGGTTGCTTGTATAAGCCACAACGAACCTTCTGTAAACCCTTGCGGGCAAGCAAGTTGAGCTCGAGCTTACTTTGTGTGCTCATGGTAGAGGTTTAGGGTTTCGTGCCTAGGGCATAACCAATCCATCTCAATTTGCTGTGATATAAGTTTCGAATTCAGGGATGATCTGTAGGAGGTCTAGATTGAGTTGGTTTCAAGCTCCAGGTCCTCAAATTTGTGATCGTTCAATCAATTTGAGTGGGGTTGAGAGAAAACGTAGGTATTCAAGTTTTCAAAGTCTTCACGAAATTCCTTATTTGTCAAAATTCCCCTATTTCCCATTTTCTCTTTGTTTTTCTGAAGTGTGCCTTGATCCGGATTTCTACCTGCCTCACAGATTTCTGCTTTTGTTGGATTTCTCTGGTTTGACCGTTGCTTGGTCATTTCCCAAAATTGGGCTTAAATGGTAAAAATTGTATTGAATTCGCTGAAATCCACGCCCTCGAGATTTTCCCAAGTGTTCTTGACTCTATCATTTTTTCAGAATGCTTAAATTGTTGCCATTCTCGGGGATGTCCATTTGAGGCGGATTTTTCTAGGGTTTTGTTGAAAATGAAGAATTAAGAGATTGCATGAAGGTTTGCCTTGTGATTATACATTTGATGATTGAATTAACTTGTTCTAGGGCGTATCATGTGATTTCTTGGTTAAATTGATTGATTAAATGATTATTTGGGTACTTGTATGCTCGTTTTGTTGGATTTTGCCTGGTCTAGATTTTCTCAGAATTCCTCCACAACCTGGATTCCTTGAAGGGGGGCTAAAACCCGAACTTTGAGATGGCTAATTTTATACCGTTTTGTGCATTTTTCTTATCATGGGTTTGGTATTGAGGAATAAATTTATCATTTGTGATCGATTTAGCTAAACTTTATGCTATGATGGATCTTATTTTGGTGTGTTTATTGTATGCAGCCAGAATCAGGCCAGGCTATTGCTGGGCAAAGCAAGGGAAAGGTGATGGATCCAAATGTTGAAGGTTCAACTATCTCTGAGGTAGAGAGAGTTAAAATGGACATAAAGAGTAGAATCCCAGAAAGTAAGCTATCTTCCATCTGGTCAGGGATCACGAATATGAATGTTGGAATGTGAGACTATGAAGAATTCAAGGTAGGGATGGCAACACAAAACCTCCCTTTATTATCCAGAAGGACATTGGAGTCTGGGTTGGCACATGTGGCTGGATTTCCTTCTACGGTCTAGTGTGATGAGTTGGTGCTTGAGTGTGCTAGGCACTACGACAAGGGTACACAAAGGATAATAGGTCCTTCAGGAAGAATTGTGGCAAATTTTGACCCTGTATCTATAGCTCGGACCTTTGACATGCCTGATTCGTCTCATGTTGTGGCCTTTGATATGGATTTAGCGAGGAAGCATTATGAGGAGAATGTTGTCATGTCCCAATAGGTTATCAACTCTTGGTTGGAGAAACCCAAGTCTCACTTCTCCAAGCTGCCCAAGTAGCTAGTTAGACTCAAGTTCAAGAGGGAGTATTATGATGCTATCACACTCTTTAGCAGGGTGGTAGGATTGAAAAGTGTAGGAGTGTTTGAGAATTTTATGTTCAATGTCATTGCACGGATGGATCAAGGTATAGATTACCACTAGGCAGACATTATAAGTGCATTAATACATGAGAAGATGTGCAATGTCCTATAGACAAATACCTTCATAATGACCTCCTATTTGGTATATGCACTTGCAAGGTTTCACCCATAGAAGGGACTGAGTACCAGAGGTGTGTTTGGGCAAGATGTAATTTATGAAGTATATCCACAACTACACTTGGGTGGTGGAAGCTATATGAGGGTGAATGATGCATTCACTATGTACATTTCTAGGCTACTGCAAGGTGCTGAACATGTTCGGATTTTAGACAAGGCCAAGGAATTAATTAAAAGGTTTGGAGCTTGGTTCATTCAGCTCCCAACCTTTTCTTACATAAGGATTGATGGCTGTCAGAGGGCTCCATAGAGACTCCCAAGGTACCCTATAGACCATGTTATACTTCTGGAAGTCACAAGACAAATATGTGATTTTAATATAATTGTGAAGGGGGAGAAGCACAAGACTGGGTTCGGTAATGACTTCCCACTGAGGTTAGGCACTGGTGAGCTATGCCCTTATATTCAATCGACCCATGCTTTCGAAGAGGAAATGAGCACTCTTGGTCTTTCCTTCCATTCCAAAAGAGCCAGGTTTGATATAACTGGTGAAGCACAGAAGAAGGCTAGTAGAGAATACAGTCACAAGGATGACATAGAGAATTACTGGGCCAACCTTGGTGATGAATTTGAAGTCAGAAATAAGAAGTTCTCTAGGCTTTCAGTGATATTAGTATGGTTGTATAACATAAAGTCTATTCCTGATCACGTTGAGGAGGATGGGAATCTGATTCAAGGCCATATCTTTCAGACTGTAAAGGGCAAGCCAATTGGAGAGATTGATTGGCTGGAGGAGGAAAAGACAAAATTAGAAAAAATCATGACTCCAGTGATTAAGTACACCAAGTTGTGGCTCAAGAACAAGATGTTGGAGTTGGAAGGTGAAGGTGTGAAGTGCACTTATGACTTAATGGGAGACTTGCAGTCTCACTCTGCTTCTGAAGAGTCACATGAATAGGACCCCAAAGGTAAAACCAAGGTGGGATCTCCTTTCAAAATTAAGATCAAAGAGGTTCATGCAGTAGAAGTAGGGAAATAGAGAAAGCCCATTTCCAAGAAGAGGAGGCCTATCTCAAAGAAGAAGGGGGCTGAGAAAGATGAAGAGGAAAAAGAAGAAGTGGATGCCAATGTCCCTTTACCTAAGAAAAGGACACTGGTGAAGTTATCACAAAAAGAAAAGAAAGCATCTAAGGTAGATAAAGAGGCTGAGCCACCTGTGGTGGAGGTACAGAGCTTAGGGGAGAAGACCTAGGTGTATATGAGGAGGTCAAGGTCTCCTTCCCCCAAAGATGTTGCACCAAAAGGAAGTGTTCCTATGACTGCTCCTATCACTAAACATGAGGATATCCCTCCTTTTCATGAGACTGGCAGTGTGCTAGATGAGCTGAAGGATGTTGAAGATCCTAAGGACTTGGGAGAGGAAGAATTCCAAGAGGGTGATCTCTACAATGCCGAAGTAGAAATAGAAAAAGTAATGTAGCCTCCTTTGGTGGCTTATGCAAGTTCACCTATAGAAGTTCATGAGGATAAATCCTCTCAAAAGGAGGAGATACCAGCCAAGATTCCATCACCATCATAAGACAAAGGGGACGAGCACTCTAAGGAAAAGAAGGATTCACTTAGGGAGATCCCTAAGGAGCCAAGCATTGGAAAGGGTGCACCCAGTGTTCAACAGGAACAAGATAGGTAGGATAAGGTATAGTTTGAATCCGCTATTCCAGGTTGGTTAGATAAAGAGCTGAAGAGCAAGCAGATTATTGTGGATGACACTCCTCCCAATTGGGATGACCTACTGGCTAATATTGGAAAGGGAAAGACAAAGAAGAAATCCAAAGTCATTTCTAGGATTGAGAGAGATGAAGCAAACAAGATAGTGGTCCATATTGCTACTCCTGCTGCTGATAAGGATAGAGATGGGGTAACTGGAAAAGATTATAATGTGCACACTATTAATTTAGGGAATTCCTCCATGGAGCAAGACATTGAGGAGTATGAAGGCTCCAGTGCTATGATCCTTGGAAGATTGAGGAAGGAGGTGCAGACTAAGCTTGAGTTGGAGAAAGAAAATGAGAAACTTAAGAAATATTTGCAGAAGTTGATGAAACCCTTGCAATCCATCAGTTCTTCCTTATCTATTGTAGGCTTCCTACCTTAGAAATAAATATCAGAGTTGGAAAGGATGAAGGATACCATGCATGCTACAACCAGTTGGTTGTAGGGAGTGTAGACCAAGGGAGATAATGCCATCAAAGACATCCTATCAATTATAGGGGATCCAATGAGATCAGTGGACTGGCTAAAGATTGTGGTAGCCCAGGATAAGGAAGATGTAGACCTTCTGTTGTAGAAAAAAAAGACTATCATGGAGCACACCGAGGAAAAATTGATAAGTGAAGGAATTCTTCCTTCCTCAAGAGTTGCAGAACCTAGGGAGTGGTTTGAAATTCTACAAATGAGGAAAAAGGCCTTGAAGAAGATATACAAGTAGGGAAGGCAGATCGAGGACACTTTGAATGATATCTATAATAAGTGTATCTCTTTCTTTGAAATAATGACAGGGAGGAAGATTTTTTCTCTAAAACATCTCAACTTGGAGCAGTTAAGGAGGTGGTGGCAAGATGTCTACTCTTCAATCAATGAGGGCCCTGTTACTGAACATCAATTGGATGATGGTGCAACTTACATTGCAGTCATTGATAGGTATCAAACGAATAAGGTTGATTGGGATAATGTGGTGAAGCAGTCAAGAGATGACATCAAATTCCTTGAGAGGAGAATTAGGGTTTTTCCTGTGCCACCCATTGCTGAGTTGGACAAAGTACTATTGGCAGTGCATGATAAAGTGGAGCGTGCTAAAGATAAAGGGAGGAGGTAATTAATGCAAGGCTACATCGAAATATGTGCTTCCCATTATTTTCTCCTCTTCCTTCACACGCATGGGATTGAGTTTTTGGAGACCCCATACCGACTTGGATGAAATTGGCGCAAATTGCACATTTCATATTATTTTTGAATATCTTTTGGCTGACCTATTGTGTGGTGTTTATTATTGTAAACCCTAATTGGGGCGACATATCTTGGGGGGTTCTCTATAAGTTTGACATGATGCCTCATTTGTAAGAGAGAGGAGAGTAGTAGTGAAAAAGTTAGAAGAATTTTACATTAGAGTGAATTTTAACAAGAAGAATTAGAGTTAGGATTTAGTTTATCTTCAAGCAAGTGTTGTAACAAAAGATTGGAATTGTTGCCACTTTGGGTGATCTAATATAAGTAAAGATATTCTGATTTGGTATCTTTCTTGTGTTGAATTTTATCTGGCATGGTTCTTGATGTTATATCTTTAAGATTGCTTAAGTGAATTAATGTTAGATGGTTTGATGATGTTTAGGGTTTTATGCTTGAAGTGTTTGCAGTGATCTCTAGTCCATACTTTTGCAGTTAGCTGATTGTTAGTTGCTTTGCAAAGTTAGCCTAGACTTAAAACTGTGCTTAGTTCAACTATGAATTTTTGTTCATTTCAATTGCAATAGGGTTGTCTTGAATGAATATGCATGATCTGAAAATCTTTAACACCTTAGAAGATTGCACTATTTCTATAAGATTGCAGATTTATCTGGGTTAAACAGGAAGTAATTTATGAGAGATTGGTCCATTTTGAACATCTTATCTTTTGCATTGTCAATCTTAGGGTTAGAATTAATCTTAGAATTATCTCTGAAACCTTTATCTTTTGTTATTTATTTTATTATCTGGGTTAAATATAGGATTTGAAGTATCAACATATTGCTAGATCTAATAAATTCGAGTTCAACATTTGCTTGTAGTAAGGTCCCTTTGTGATTACCAACATTTTCACATTATCTCTGAGTTGTTTTATTGAATTGTCAAGTCTTGAGATTAGAGAACTTAGGGTTATCTCTTTTCCCATAGATATTTACCTTTAAAGAGAGATAGGATATCATATTTTGTCTGAGTTGTTGTTGTGCAGAAAACACCATCAATAGATTGGTGCTTGAAGGAGGGCCTTGAATAAGCAAGCTGGATCAATTCCTGTCTGCCATTTCTCCTGAGAGGTTCAGAATAAGATTATCTCTTTTCCCATAGATATTTACCTTTAAAGAGATATAGGATATCATATTTTGTCTGAGTTGTTGTTGTACAGAAAACACCATCAACAGATTGGCGCTTGAAGGAGGGCCTTGAATAAGCAAGCTGGATCAATTCCTGTCTGCCATTTCTCCTGAGAGGTTCAGAATAAGAACCAGATCTACTCTAGGAGAAGAGGAATTTCAAGAATTGCAAGCCCCTACTAGGTCAAGAAGGACCAGAAGAAGGGGAGAATCATCATCCACTCAGGCACTTCCATCATCCCCATCATCCTCATCCTCATTCGATTCTGAAATAATTCCTATTCCGCAGCCCGAACCAACCATAAATCAACCATTATCGCCCCCACCTCCACCAATGGATTTACTTGCAAACAACCCATCTCCCTTGACATTTAATAATTACAATGTCATTCCCAAGAATCTTGAGTACTTTTTCTCTAAGTTCCATACTCATGATCCCAATAGGATGACACAAGAGCATATCAGGATTTTCCAGACCTGCTTGAGGGATAGAGGAATTAACCATGAGGATGTTGCATGCAATATTTTTCCTTATTTCCTCAGGGAAGAGGCCTTTTATTGGTATAATCACTTACCTGCAGCTTCTATCAACAATTGGGTAGATCTGGAGATTGCATTTCTGCTATTTTTAAAAATTCCCCTTACTGCTAATGAGCTTTACATGCAGTTTACCAGAGTTAAGAGGGAGATTAATGAGCCTATAGGGTCATTTAATGACAGGTTCCACTGAGCATACAATAGACTCCAGGCACCTTATGCTGTAGATGATGCCACTGCCCTAGAGGTCTACTTTGAAGCCCTGGACAACCTTACAACCACCTTCCTTAAATGGATGACAAATCCCCCAACTACTTTCCTTACTACATATACAAAGGCTGCTAAGGTCAGCACAGATTTGAGGCAACATTTATCAGGACCTCTTCCATCCCTAGGACCTACTGCTCACCCTGGACAAGTCCAAGCTTTAAACCAGGCTTTCACTAATCATGCTCCCATAATGAATCCAGTACCCTCATCGCCTTTGGTCCCTCATCCAGGACCTCCAAGAAATCATTCTCAGCCAATGACCTCTTATCCCCAACAAAGGACCAATCAACCCCTTCATCCACAACAACAGGCTGGTTTCCCTAAAGATTTGCAGAATTCAGAAGTTTTGAATCAGACTGTTGGTTCTAGAGGAGCATGTGGATACCCGCTCGATAATGTGAATTCAACACCACCTAATGGTCTAGATAAGAAGCGGCTAGATGACTTATCTGAGCAGGTGAAGAAATTGAATATGGAGGTGACCTACCTAAGAAATCAGAACAACCAAATTCAGGCTACTTAGAAGAACATGCAATCGAACTACAATAGAGAGAACAAGGATGTTGCTAGAGGAAATAACTTTGATAGAGGATAGTATTTTGACAAAAATCAAAATTTTGAAAGAGGACAAGGCTTTGGCCAGAATTATGACAGGGGGAAACAAGGTGGAAAAGGATTTGATAGAAGGAAACCACCTAGGCAGAATAGGCCATGGGATACTGGACCTAATAATGGAGGCGTTCCCACTCCATTGGATCAGCCCTCTACTTAGGAGAAGCCTCCAAGTGGTGTGTATTTAGCAAAGACAACTTTATCTAGATGGTGCAGGCTCCATAAGAAAAGCCAACATTTTGAGTTAGATTTCCCTGAGTTTCAGACTGCTACTTCCATCTTTCAATATGAAGTTGAAAAAAATATCAATAGTCAAGAGATTGTGCCCTCAAATCCCTACGATTCTCCAATATTGGTACTTAATCATGCACCATTCCTTAAAGGTGAAGAAAATAGACCAGAGGAAGAGTCTAGTGACCAAGATAATGAGGTAGAGCAGGTGTTGAATGAGGATGAAATATCTCAATTGTTTAATGAGGAAAATGAGAATGATAATGCTCCCTTGGATGAGGAGGAAGTTGGTGTTTTTTTAATTTCAGATGTTTCAACAACCAACAAAGAAATATTATTTGAGAAATAGGCCTAACAAGAGTCCATAGGTGGGAGGCCCTTTCACTACTTCTATCCCTCCTAACAATTTTACTACTCCACCAGATACGCATGCCAGTAATAATCCACCTTATCCTCATGTGCCAGCACAATACTTGTCATAGGGAAATAGTGTCGAAGTTTCAAAGGATAGATAGACTGGTGGCTGCAAGGAGGCTTATGTTGATATGAACATGGAGCAATTGGGCGAATATGTGACTGAAGAATTCAAGAAAGTAAAGGTAAGTCTTTCTTATTTTGAATTGTTGAGAGTCCCTGCTATTAGGAATGAAGTCTTGGGGTCATTTAGTTCAAACAAAACACCACGGGGAGTGACTGCCAATGAAGCGGTTGTCAGATCTTCTAGTTCATAGGCATCTAGAGGCCAGGCACTAACTGGAGACAGAGGGAAAGATAAAGGATAAGGGTCAGGCTGCACAAGATGACACCCATTTGAGTCTGTTTCAAGGCAAGATGGAAACCCCTCCTTTCCTAATTTTTGTTTGTATCTTTGGAAAGAATCTGCATAATTGTCTTTTGGATTTAGAGTCATCTACAAATGTTATGCATTTTTCTATTTCTAAGGCATTGGGTATTACCCCTATAGCCTCTCAAAAGAAGGTCACTCAATTGGACAAGACAAAGGTAAGTGTAGTAGGATAATTGAACATGATCCCCACACAGCTCGCATGAGATCCTAGGGTGCTATAGGTGATCAATATTTAGGTTGCTGATATTCCTGATACCTATGGCTTGATTTTAGGTCGAGATTTCACCAAGGTGTTAAATGGGTATACATCTACAAACCATTCTCACATGTGTCTACCATGGAAAGGAGTTCCAAATCATATCAAAATTGAAAGAGAGCCCAGAATTAAGTATGTAATCACTGAATACCAGAATAGTTTGAATGAGGCATTAGTATCATAAGTTAGCATGGGGAATTATGTGTTGGCTGCATCAGTCTCAGATAATGAAGAGGTCTTTATGTTGCAGGGCCCCTTTTATGAATCTACATCAGAATCCAGTTGTCCTGAGGAAGTTTTTATGAGGCAAGATGAATCCATATCAGAAATCAGTGGTTCTGGAACATTAAGTGAACAAATAGATGAAACTAATGACCAAGAGGATAGGAAACTCAGTTTGTTGGATAACTTTCAGGAATTCATCTAGAGGTGTATGGAGAATCAGATTCACGTAGGCAAGAATATGAATTTTGAAGAACTGTTGCTCCCCAATTGGTGTCGAGTCCATGATGCTCCACACTCTGAGTTGGAATGTGACTTATGTCAGACTGTTATAGAGCAGGTACACAAATGCATTAGCCCAATCCCAACTGTTAGGCTCAATATACAGAAGGAGCTAAATAATGATAGGGGTAAAATCCCAATGCTTCCTGAGAAGCCCCCTATTTGTAGTAAAATGAAAGGTGAATTAAAGCAATCAAAGCCTGATGGCTGCTGGACATCTATCTAGGGTGGTATTAATTAATGGTGGTTAACTAGATTTAATTGTCCCTTTAATTCAAATTCAATTGCACCTCTTGAAGATCTATATTGACACCCAACAATTAATGATGTAGTACTGAATGTGGCAAATTTTAGGTCTTGGAAAGTGTGCTAGGACCCATTCGCCACTAAGGGAAAATGGGCCCTCCCTTAACATGACCCCACTTTCTTTGCATATTTCAACCGGGTTTTTTATCCTCTTTTTATCCCTTGAAGCTTGGTCTTGGAAAGTGTGCCAGGACCCATTCACCCAAGGTGACGAATGCATCCTCCCTTAACAAAAACTCTCTTTTTGAATTTCATTTCTGGCGATATTTCAGTTAATCTCGTTTGTATATTTGAGGTCGGCTTGAATTATGTGAATTTTAGGGTTACATCTCTAATTTAGTATAAATACAAGGTTAGTTTACATAATTTCACCTAAGAGAGAAACTAGAGAAAGATTACAAGAAATAAAAAGAAAAAGAACTTTCATGAGACAAAACATTCAAGAAAAAGTGAATTTTGGAGTAGCCTTTCAAGATCTTCAAGCATTAGTGAAGGTTGATAATAGATTCCTATGGAGAATCATGAAGGATTATAGGTGTTGGGAGATGCACAAGTCATACAACCAAGCCTAAAGACTTGTTTCCTAAGTGATTCCATCTTCTATAATCATCTTATTTGCAGCCTACAAGAGGTATTTTTTAGATTTGTGATTCATTCGATGGATTAGACATATTCTTTAGTGAGTCATTTACATTGTTCATAATGCATTCAAGGGTTTTATCCTAACACAATAAGGTAGAATTTCCTTTACATTATCTTGAATCTTAGTCTTAGACACACTTGAGATTGAGATTACACACACAATTGCATGTTTTAGCTTTCTATTCATCATTTAAGGTTTAATTACCAACAATGGGTTTGACTAAGGAAAACACCTATCCACCAACAAGATACCAAATTTTTTTTGCAGGTTTTAGGAAGATCCATGTTTGGAAACAAGAATTTCAAGGTGCAAGGGAGAAGAGTAGACCTAGAAGTTACGACCTAGATTGAGAGATTTCTGAAAAACCCTAGCAAGACCCATTCATCTTTAAGGGTGAATGAGTCCATGTTAAGGGCTGACAAGAAGCAGATTCCAGACATTGCAAGCTTCTGTTTCTAGTTTAGAGTTCCCTGAAAAGGCCTACCAGGACCCATTCACATTTGGTGGTGAATGAGTCCCTGTTGGCTTCACAGAAAATTTTGATTTCACCATGTGCATAGAATCCTTGTCATCTTATTCCTCCATAAAATTTGTTGGTTCTTTTTGTTTTGTGTTTAATTTATGCATTTCATGTGTTAGATTTAGGATTAGGGTTTGTTCATTAGCCTAATTCTTTATCCCCAAGTTGAGATTTACCTCACCATCTTATCCTTGCATAAAGGAAAGATTGCAAGATACTGTTATCTTGATTCAATTCACCTCTTGGGTCGATAGTTGATTCAAGATTCTTGGATCTCATCTTTTGAATGAATCACCTCATATAGAAAAATGTGGATTGGGAACATTCTCATTCTCTTTCCTCTTTTTCTAAGTTTCATTTTGGTGAACCCAAACCATTTTTGAGCATCTTAGTTTCT
This sequence comes from Sequoiadendron giganteum, assembly GCA_007115665.2. NCBI lineage: Eukaryota > Viridiplantae > Streptophyta > Pinopsida > Cupressales > Cupressaceae > Sequoiadendron > Sequoiadendron giganteum. The sequence continues at coordinate 456,135,923 of CM021109.1, forward strand.
AATTTGGAGTGCAATTAAATCATAGACCCCTACCATTTTTGAGCATCTTAGTTTTTGATTTGGAGTGCAATTAAATCATAGACCCCTAGCTTGCATTAGGTTTCCATTGTACATTCTAGGATTTTTTTGCTTTGCATCAATGAACATTGCATATAGGATTAAATTTCATGTTTACATTGATTGTTTTCATTAAAAATCTAAAAAGAGAGTTTAAATTTTAGTTAGTTTTCAATTTTTTTCACATTGAGATCGTCATTCAAGTATCTCGATTCAAATTGCATCATATATTTGATAATTTTAGTCATCATTCAATCATAGAAAAACTTGCATTTAGAGACCCTATACCTGGAAAATTTGTTACAACATTTATTGTGTCAGATTTGAGCAAGATTATACATAGAACCAACTTAGATAAATTAAAATCAAATTTAGAAAACCCTAAAACTAGGACCCATTCGCCTTTAGTGGTGAATGAGTCCCTGGATACCTTAATCAATATGATTTCTGGGCATGTTCTGGTGTTTCAAGTACCTTTATGATCTCTATAAGTACCTACACCAGGACCCATTCACCTTCAGTGGCGAATGAGTCCTTATACACATTTTGACAGTAAAATTTTTGAGTTGTTTTTGGTCTCTGATAAACATTTTTGCCTCTGTTCTGAAATTTGAAAAGTGTAGTCTAAAACATATTGTTCTTGCATGCAATTTCTTGTTTATTTAGATAGATTTAGTAACATTGGGAAATAGAATTTCTTGCATTTTCAATTATAGACAACATTAGAATTTTTTATTTTTACATCAGTAGACATGTTCAATTACATTTGGTATTCATTAGAAAAAAAAATCAAAACAACCAAAAATATCGAATGAGACTTGTAGAGAAAGTAAAACGATGACAAGTTTTCTTATAAAGTTTGATCTACCCTCGAAGCCTTTTATTAGTGATGAATTTGACATGTTAGATGAAGCCCTTGAAGAATTCATCTCACAAGGTTCAAGGTTCATCCACTAAGGTTTTTCATGTAAAACTGAGATACAAGGACATTAATACTATCACACCACAACTCATAATCTATCCTCCCTCACAAAAACCACAAATTCAAAACAAGCCTATGCTCATCCTTCAACTACCAAAAGTCAAGACTTCATCCAACGATGGTAATGCTTCACAAAAAAAGAATTATAACACCGTTGCACATACCTACAATACAAGAAACAATAGGCAACAATAACATTCTTCTGCTTCATTACCATTGCCTAATCCTATTTTCCCTTGTGCTCCTTATTTTCTGACAAACAATTTAAAGGAATATAACCTTGTTGAACACCTTAAGAACACTCCTGCTAATATTTTTGTATGGGAGTTAGTTCAAGTATCCCCTAGTTATCATGGCATACTCCAAGAGGCCTTGTAAGAAGTTATGGTTCCTTCTAATAATAATTCAAATGATGTAGCAGCACTAATCCAACAGATGAATGAAATGAATTTGGACATAGTCTTTCACCAAAATGAGTTACCTCCCCTGGAAATTTAGAAGAAGTATGAAGCTTTCAACATTATAGTGCACATTGGTCAAATTGCGGTAAAACAAACACTTGTTGACCATGGTTCAACCCTCAATGTGTGTAGTATGAACCTTGTGAAAAGACTTAGGATGAGTAAAAGCGATATTAAACCCAAATTCTTTATGTATATGAGGATTTGACAACATAGGAAAGAACCACTTGGATTTATCACATAACTTATCAGAATTGGGGAAGTAACATTACAAACTCTGGTCCATGTCATGCCCGAGGATCTTTCTTATAATCTCATTTTAGGGATACTATGGATTCATGAAATGAATGTTTTTCCTTCCATTTTACATTGGATCATGAAGTATTTCTATAACAACAAAGTTTACACTTTAAAAGTCGATCCTGAGCTTGAAATTTGTTTGGTGGCCGAAAAAGATGGACAAAATCCTTTGGAAGCATTGGAATCCTATAGACCATAAATTGTATCAGAAGAAGAAAAATAACAACGATGAACTTACTAAGTTATTGGAAGATGATTGGGGATCCTTGGATTTCACAATGACATTCATGGGAGAATATAAGATAACAAAAAAATACACTGAAAAGCAAAAGCAACCAATTTTAATGTCAACACAAAATTCACAAGACATCTCACAATCATCTACCTCATCTACTTTAGATGAAGACACAAGCTACATAATGAATTTTGATGAGATACATTATCAACAACCACCAAACCTGGAAGAAATAGAAAGACTTTATGGGAGAGGTTATGATCTCGTGAAACAACTTGGATATAATGTAAAAGGATGTGGGAAGAAAGAGCAAGGCATCCGTATCTCTATCGAGCCTAACACACAAGAAATAAAAATTGGTTTGGGATATTTGCCTTCTACGATAACAAAAGCAACAAAGTGACTGTCACTCAACATCAACACCATCATATATAACTCTAGCAAACAAAAACTCACCTTGAAGCATCCTGAATTGCTCTGCATGAATTCTAATATATATTTGGAATACTTTGAGGATGATGAAGCTTTAAAAGAAATGATAGGAGTCTATGATAAACCATTCACCCCTCCCACAATGAAAAGGGTCACATGTGCATTGGTTAGTAATCAACAAGTTGATGAAGACAATGGAAATAATGAAAAAGACAAAGAATAAGATGAATATGATCTTGAAGAATCAAAAACAAAATCCCTTCCTTAGGGAGATACAATCAACATACCAATAGATATCAACAATGAGGAGAAAATAATTCAAATAGGGAAATGTCTTGATGAAGATTAACAAGAAGATCATGGAACCTTACTTCATGACTTTCTTGACCTATTTTCTTGGACTTACTCATACATGCTATGAATTGATGCTAAGATTGTAACACATAACATAGTCCTTGCAGACGATGCTAAACTGGTGAGACAAAAAATACAAAAAATGAATCCTAAGATAGCCCTATTGGTCAAAGATGAAATTGAGAAAATTATTGATGCTAGATTCATTTGACCTATTGATTGTTCTATGTGGATCTTGAATATTGTCGCAGTTGCAAAACCTAACAATCATCTTAGGATGTGTACGAATTTTAGAGACCTAAATAAAGCATCCTTAAAGGATGAATTTCCTCTTCCTAATATCGATATGATAGTGGACTTGATTGTAGGAAATTCTTTCTTGTCATTCATGGATGGATTTTATAGATATAATAAAATCTTTATGAACCCTCGAGACCAATACAAGACAACATTCACCATCGTTTGGGGAACTTTCTATTGGGTAGTCATGCCTTTTAGATTGAAAAACACAGGTGCAACATATCAACAATCAATGAAATTGATATTTCATGACTACATACACAAATTTTTTGAATATTATGTCAATGACATTCTAGCCAAATCCTTAACTCGACAAGACCATGTAAATGTTCTTCATAAAATCTTCGAGCGAATGTGAAAGTTTTACATGAGATTGAACCTGAGGAAGTGTGTCTTTGGTGTAGATAGTGGAAAATTTTTAGGTTTTATCATATCTCACAAAGAAATTGAAGTGGACATGAACAAAATTGATGCTATAGTTAGGATGTCGCCTCCCAGAAACATATCTCATTGTGTACATTACTGTGTCGCAAAAAAGTGTAGCCTTGACATTTTTCACTCATTTGGGCCCTTTCTTGTGGTATTTGGCCTAGTTTTTCCTAGATTTAATGTTGTAATATGGTCAACACATTCACATTAGGTCTTGAACCCTTTTAAATCAATAAGAATTGTATGGTGTCTTGCAAAGGTGTTGTGAAGTGTTGTAACACATTTTCCCACTTTTCTAAGACCTTTTCATCATAATTTAGCTAAACAAAATATTTTTACCCCTTTCCAAGCCTTAGTCTAAAGTGTTATAAGGTTTTTTAACAAACTCTCACACTTTCCTAGGCTTGTCATCACTAAATTAACCCTTTCTTATGGCATAATGACCCCTTAATGCACTTATAGGTCTTTACTTTAGTGTGTTTTAGAAGACAATCCAAAAAACACATAATTAATCACATCTTAATCCCAAAAAACCACTCAAAATTGCCTAGGTGGACTGTCGCCACCTTGGCTAACAGTCCCTTGTGGCATAAAAATCAAATTCAATTCAAAATTCTTGTGGGATTTTGTCTCCTAAACCCTAAGGTCAGCCTGTGATGTATTATTTTTGGGAAATTAGGGCATCACATGTATAAATAAGGGTTTTCCCTCCTCATTTTCTGATATCCTAGTTCATTATTCACTCATCACTCCTCTTTCATTCTTCTCAAACACACTAGGGTTTTGACATTCTAGGTCACCAAAACATCTTTTTTTGAAGCATTCAAGGGCTGAATCCTCCATTGTTTTAACTCAAGATCAATCGTCATGGAAAGGTATTGACCTCATCATTTCATGCTTCATTACATCATTTTTCTATTTTTGTTTAATTAATCAAAAGGGGTTTGACCAAGGCAAACCCCCAATCCCTAACAATCAACATTTTCTCTTTCTCTCCTTGTGTGTTTGCAGACTTAGGTATCTTGAAAGCTTGGAAATCATTGAATACAAGGTTGTAAAGTTGTTGAAGAAATATCCTTGTTGGCTAGGAAAAACATCTACAAAAAGTCACTTTTAGGTCTGAGAATCAAAGTTTTAGAAGCGGACACCTATGAAGAACCGAAGTGTAGCTTGAGGGCTTTCGACTACACTTTTGGATTTGCAGAAAAGCCAAAGTGGACTAAATCACCATAAGTGGCAAATTAGTCCCAATGTATATGTATTTATAAGTTTTATGTAGATTTGGACACCCATTTGCCCGAAACGGGCTTCGGTGCAGTTTTCCAAATCTGAGACTAAGTCACCTAGAAATGCGTAAGTTTCCCAACAAGCCAAAATTTCAGCATCATCAACATTTCCAACCTCCAATCAAGTCTACAACTCATTCCTAGGTGCACACCTTTCATTTCTAGCTTTTTGTTTTGTTTCATAAGCTTTCTTAGGTCATTTAGTTTAATGCTTGCATATCATTATGTGTTTTCAAACATAGTTGTATTTTCTAGGTTTCACATTAATAGTTAGTTTCTTTTCAATACATTTTCATTTAGAATACCTCATTCACACACCCCAAATGACTAGCACATTAACCCTAATCTTTGAATGTTAACATTAGCATTTTGGCCTACCTCTCTCCGTTTAGGTGAAAAACCCTAGAAGTGTTAGAGTCTTGTGGTGCAAAAATCTGTGTTATAGTTACAAGGGTGGATTCAAGGTATACAGTGTTTCGTATTTTCTTTGGGAGATCAAACATTACCATTTACACAACTCCTTAAGAAAGATGTTTTGTTTGACTAGAATGAGGGTTGTAAACAAGTGTTTGAGAGTTTGAAAGATTATCTTGTTACTCCACCTATCTTACAACCCGCTATGCAACACAAGTCATTTATCCTTTACAAAGTAACATCAACCCATGCTTTAGCAAAATTGTTGGCTCAACTAGATGATAATTGTAAGGAACATCCTATTTATTACATTAGCCAAACTTTGATCGAGTATGAAACATGATACACAACCATAGAAAAACAATGCTTGGATCTTATGTTTGCTACTAGTAAACTGAGAAATTATTTATTGAATGTTGAAATCCATGTTATTACAAAGTTTGACCCTTTAAAGCATCTCTTTACCAAAACATATTTTTCAGGATGCTTAGCTAAGTGGGTTATGCTATTAACTGAGTTTGAACTTAAGTTTGTTTCACAAAAAGTAATTAAAGTACAAGCCTTAACCGACCAATTAGATCATGCTCCTTCTCCTCTATCATTTCCCAACATAGACTCATTCCCAAATGAAAATGTGTTTACTATACAAAAATAAAAAGAAACATGGGAATTATACTTCGACAATTCTAAGTGTAGAAGAGGCTTAGGGGCAAGAGTTATCTTAATTCCTCCTTCAGGCAAGTCTGTTCCCTTATATTTCTATCTAAACTTCCTATGTACCAATAACACTATAGAATAGAAAGCTCTAATAGCTGGCATACTTGTCACGTCAACATTAAAATTCAAACACATTTCTATATTTTGGGATTCACTTGTAATCATTAAACAAATAAATGGTGTGTATCAAGCGAAGCACGATAAATTTATCTGATATAGAGACCTTACAATGACATTATTAAACAAGTTTGAATCTTGCACAATAGACAACATCCCATGAAATGATAATAGACATGTAGATGCAATGGAAAGTGCAACTTCTCTTGTATCTTCCGATGATCGTCTCATTGAATTGACATTTAAAGTGCAAATGATACCAAAACCATTGATAGAGGATGAGAGAAAAGAAGTGTTATAAACTAATACCGATGGTTTTAGTGAATGGTTGACACCTATATTCAAATACTTGAAAGATGGTACCTTTTCTGAACCTACAACTAAGAACACTCGAGGGTGATCCCACAATAGTGGTTTACAATTTTTGGGCAAACTGGACATTGTAATTATTATTTTTAACTAAATCTTCACTTTCGGGCTCTTGTTGCGGTTAAACCGTGAGGAATTTGGAAATGATTCAAACTAGAGTCTCATCACATTTTGTCTGTAGATTCTAAAAATATTTTTTTGAAATTTTTTGGAATCAGATTGCACATTTTTTTCCATCTCCCACGAAAACTATATTTTTTTCAGAAATCAGCATTTTAAAAAAGTGACGCTCACCGTATACAACATAACTTTTTTTGTATGAAGGATAAAATTCTAATTTTTTCGAATTTAGATTTGTAACTATGATATATAGCACTTGCATTTGGTCTCATAATTTTTTATTTAATATTTTTTCCTTAATCAAGTTTCAAAGTCAAACCAATTGCAATTCAGACATATGTGGATTGTATACAACATAACTTTTTCTGTATGAATCGAAATTCAATTTTTTTTTTGAAATGGATCAAGGACATCAATACCCAGCCTCAGCGTATTTTTAAAATTTTTATTTTGATAATCTGTTATTTTTCCACATGTGCAGACCAGAGATTTTGATTTTCAGTGAAAAACCTATGTTTAATAAAACTAAAAAATAAAATACATAATAAAAGAAAATCATATTAAAACTATATTCGATGGATAGCTCATTCTGAGGACTATCATTATCTAGCTGGGTTTCTGAAATTTTCTGCATTTTCAAATTCAAATTGAGCTTCGAACGACAAATTTTTACCAAAAAAAACTATTTTTTGAGAAGCTAGGGTAAAAGGGGGGTTCGACTGAACATAGGTTCGGCCGAACCTCTTAAAGTGGTTCAACTGAATATAGGTTCGGCCAAACCTATGTTCGACCGAACCTCTTTAAAATAATAAGGGAAATTATTTTAAAGTTGTTTGGTCGAACCCACCTGAAATTGGTTCGATCGAACCCCTTCAATATACATATGAAAGTCAAACAAGTTTTTCATGGTTTTTTTTCATTTTTCCGAGCTCCTCTGGTAAACGGCATTTTCCAGGCAACCCGCGTGCTTTCAAATGTGTCAACTGAAAAAGAGAAATCACAGGTGAAAAATGTTGGATTTTTTGAAAATGTTCCATATTTTATTTCTTTTTGTTGCATTTGTTTTGATTAATATAAGTTTTTTCAATTCTTATGACAAATTTTTTGCATTTTGTAGGAGAATTTGTTGTTAGCTTAAGTCAAACATTTGTGTTTTGAAGAAGAAAATGGGACAAAAAGCAAAAAGAAAAAACAAAGCTCAACGAAAATTTTCAAAAGATAAAGAAGAAAATAGACGCAACAAAAGTCGAGAAATTATCAAAGAAAGAAACAAGGTACGTGTTTATTTATTTTCTTTTTCATCAAATATGAGTAAATTTATTTACTTACAATAGTTATTTTATCATATGTTTTATCTATCAACAAGGAAAAATGCATCCAATAATTGATATATAAGAAAATTGAATGTTCTTGAGTTCTATAAAACTAAAATCTGCAAATTATCACTAGATTTTATGAATGTTTATACTAAATGTTTTATGAGTTTTGATCTAAAATATATTTCTTTTTATTTGTATTTTTTTGTAGCGCCCAATTTTGCATAGATATCTATGTGTATATCTTTTAAATCCTTATATTTATTTCATCCAATTGTGCGTCATCAATTATATAGATATGGTAGAAACACCATTTTTCACCAATATTTCTCCCTCTATCAAGTAGTATCTCCCTTTGTATCAATACATGAAAATGAATAGTAGGGAAATTATTATGTATAACCAAACTGGATTAAAGAAGATGACACAAGATAATTCAACAAAAGAGAATTTTTAAACTCATATAAAAAACCTAAATAGTGATAATTAGTTGAGAAGGTGGGGATAACTCAAACACCCCACAAACACACAAAAATTAGTAAAAAATATAAGTAAATTATAATAAATAGAATCATATTAGTTAACAATAACTATTTTTGGATTAGGATAGATTTAACAAGAAGTACGATGAATATACACATAAAGCATACATTAACTAAATAAGTTTATATGCGAAGAACATATACATTTGTAGAAGTATGTATCTAAAATAATATTTTCTAAATTTTCTAACACATAATCTAACATAGAATTAGAATATTCTTTATAAGAGTGAAATAATTCATAAAGAAATAAACATATATTGATAGTAAAAAGAAAAATGTATTGAATTTGATAACCTAAATAAAAAGTTGAAAGTTTTAACTAACTTTATTCCTAGATTTAAGATTAATAACACAAAAATACTATCCAAAATAGATAAATCAAGTGTAAATGGTCTTAAATCTAAATTGGTTTCACCTATATAAACTATGCAAGATTATTTTTCCTATTAAAAAAAAGTACTATGTTTTTATTAAACAAAATATTAAAAATGGGATTTAATTATAAACAAAGAAAATCCTAGAATGAGAGTTGAGAAATAGATATCTCATCATGATAGGAATCTAGAATTATGAATCAATAGAAGATAATAAAAATTACATCATGTATCCTAGATGGTAGCACATGACTACATTAAGGTCTATATGTCTACATAGATTTTTGTTGTACATAAAAAATAACAATTTATACAAAATTTGAAAATCTATAAAATAAGAATAAATTACACAACCAATAACAAGAAACTTTAGTAGAATAACATGATAAATTCGTTAAAATAAATTAAATGATATAAAATGTTCATAATGTTATTTAAACTGAGCAAGCTAAGATAATATAATTATGATAGATAGGAAAAGACACAAAACCTCCATGAGAAAAGATTTCCAAGAACACATGTAGCTAGTGCCACAAAGGGAAAGGGGTGAATTTTGGTTATCTTACCAATTATATTGTCAAATCCCTAATTTGGTATTTTTACCTCCACAAATAATCAAATAAAAAGACATTAGATTAATAAGTTTATGCTCTTATCTTATGTGCATTTAGAAGTTCTAAGACGAGTACAACATAAAAATATATATATAATCTATAGCAATAAGTGTATCCCTTAGATATATAAAATAAATAAAATTGAGAAGATGGATCAACATGAAAATATAATAGTTCAAACTATCACATGTTGTAATGTACACTCATATTTTTGATGAAAAATAGTCATGAGTAATGCACGTGTTATTTTCTTCATGTAATACTTGATAAAATTATTGTGTACTATAAAGTGTATTTTTATTGATTTGGGGTAATTTTAATTTAATGACTCATTTATCTATAAGATGGGAGGGGAAAGTTTATTTTATTTTTTAGAATTCTAGTCCTTACATATTCCTACTCTTGCATGTACATAGATCACATCGTGCATAGTCCTTGTATGTACATATATATCATTTCACCTAGTTCTTGCATGTACAACCCCTTGCATATATCAAGATCATATCACCTAAGTTCCAAGTTGCATAGATTCCATGAATTTAGTCATTTTCATATTCATCATTGATCAAATAGAACCCTTAGCTCTTGCACAAGCTAGACACTACTCTTCATAGGTCTCAAAATCAACCCATTTGGTATCTATCACCCACATCACTTAAGGTTTATCATAGACTTTCAAGTTAGGAAACATGTCGGGTTATCCTTGCTCTTCTAGGAAAATCCTTTTGGAGTCCATCATCTCCTACATACCCTCTCTTGGTAATTGGTCCCTTGTGTTTATCCATCATATCACAAGTCAATCCTTGAATCATAACCAAATTTGGAACTAGAGTTGGATTTGACCTCTTGGATTCTTAATTTATCACATCATATTGGATACCATTTTCATTTCATTCTAGTCCTTACACATTCCTACTCTTGCATACATAGATCACATCACATAGTCCTTGTATGTATATATATATATATATATATATATTTGTTGTTTTATAACTTGAAAATTAGATTTTGTTTATTATTAATAGATAGGGATTGAAGGTTGAGACACAAATCCTCACGATCACTCCTAATGGATGTACCTTATCTAAGAAAAATAAAATATTTAAATTTACTAGATCTTGACTATCTACTTAGGTACAAAGAGGCTCATAGACATACCACACTATCTAATAACATGCTATTTTTTATGGAAACCATAACATTCTTATATGTTATATAACATGATTGAATTATAGAACTTATAGTAACAAGTCTAAAACTTAGTTACTAGCATGCATAAATTTAATTGCATTAAAAAAGAAAATATAATAGTTCAATCTATCATGTTGTAACACACTCAAATTTTTGATGAAAAATAGTCATGAGTATTGTGTGTTATTTTCTTCATGTAATACCTGATAAAATTATTGTGTACTATAAAGCACGTATTTTTATTGATTTGGGGTAATTTTAATTTAATGAATCATTTATCTATAAGATGAGAGGGGCAAGTTTCTTTAATTTGTTAGCAATTTGAGTTCAAAATTAAATCACTTTTATTTTCATTTAAATGTTGAATCATTTTTTTAATTATAATCTAAAATTTGAATCTGTTGACACCTCCAAACAATCATCTCTAAGTTGAAATAAATTATGTATGGTAAATTTAATGTTGAATGAAATGCATAAAATAAGCCCCTCAAATTCTTGTTTTAGCATGTGTCCAGTTGGAATAAGCTAAATGTTATTTTAATTGTTTTTTTTTTCTTTTCAACTTGCATTTTACACGCATTGGTTAAAAAAGAACATACATGCAAATGCATATGGGTTAAAAAGAACAACACACTTTGTTTTTCATTGGGTTTAAAATTAAATCTTAGATAGAAAACACTACAAATGGTTAAAAATAACCCCTTTGTTTGAAAAACACTACAAATGGATAAAATGAACCTTGTGCATTCTCTGTTTGTTCACATTTTGATTTTGGTTTAAAAAGAACACCATGTGAGTGTGATCTGAAATATTCATGTGCTCTCTCTTTGTTTTTAAACAAAGATCAATTGAACTATGAATATTTTGGTTCGCTTTTGTTAAGCCTTAGATCTTGGGCCTGATTTGGTGGGAAAAAAGTACTCACCCCAAAGTGACTCAAATTGGGAACACGCTAAAGCCAAGTGATGCCCAACTGGTATATAAATTCAAATGTTAAGGAAAACTTAGCATTACAAAACTTCCCGCGGACCAGCAATTGACTCCCCAGTGCCCTTGTGGTGCGTCGAAACCTGCAGACCCTAACCTCTACAGACTGGGATGATAATGCCTCTCACGTGGCCTTCTGAACAGGTGCCCGAAATAAATCCTTTGTTTTAGAAAACCACAAACCTTCTATTCTTTGGTGTAGCAACAGTTGTTGCCAAGGCACCCGCACCTGCGCAGTTCTTATTAGAAATGATCAATTTGCCATGGGAGTTTCATGGAGATTGGAAGCTTGGCTGCCCTGAGAAGTGAGTGCACTATAAGGGGGAGCCCATGGGGCCAAGCTTCTGAAAGTCATTCGCTAAGGATATGTGGTTCGTGGGATCCATAAGAATATTTTCCTTGCAACCTTAGGATTTTTTTTGTAAATGTCTTCTATGTGGTTGAATTTCATTCTTTACAGCACCACGTGTTTGCCAACTATTTTCAGACAACATGAACAAATGAACATCACCCTCCAAATCTGAATCAACATAGTCAAACTGAAATAAATTCCTTGAAATCTGCTTGAAATTTTGTCTAGTGTGAAAATCTCACCAGGTTGTCATTCTGTCATCTTCAATCTCATCTGTCCATCCAAAATTGCATTTTCTATAAAATATCAATTTTGTTCTCATTTCGACACCTCTTAATTTGATCACATCACATAGTCCTTGTATACATATATATCATTTCACCTAGTTCTTGCATACATGTACAACTCAGGTTGCATATATCAAGATCATATCATGCCTAAGTTCCAAGTTGCATACATTCCATGAATTTAATCTTTTCCATATTCATCATTGATCAAATAGAACCCTAAGCTCTTGCACAAGTTCCACTACTCTTCATAGGTCTCAAAACCAATCCATTTTTTATCTATCACCCACATCACATAGTCCTTGTATACATATATATCATTTTGAACCTAGTTCTTGCATACATGTACAACCTAGGTTGCCTATATCAAGATCATATCATGCCTAAGTTCCAAGTTGCATACATTCCATGAATTTAGTCTTTTCCATATTCATCATTGATCAAATAGAACCCTAAGCTCTTGCACAAGTTCCACTACTCTTCATAGGTCTCAAAACCAATCCATTTTTTATCTATCACCCACATCACATAGTCCTTGTATACATATATATCATTTCACCTAGTTCAAGTGCATACATGTACAACCCAGGTTGCATATATCAAGATCATATCGTGCCTAAGTTCCAAGTTGCATACATTCCATGAATTTAGTCCTTTCCATATTCACCATTGATCAAATAGAACCCTAAGCTCTTGCACAAGTTCCACTACTCTTCATAGGTCTCAAAACCAATCCATTTTTTATCTATCGCCCACATCACATAGTCCTTGTATACATATATATCATTTCACCTAGTTCAAGTGCATACATGTACAACCCAGGTTGCCTATATCAAGATCATATCGTGCCTAAGTTCCAAGTTGCATACATTCCATGAATTTAGTCTTTTCCATATTCATCATTAATCAAATAGAACCCTAAGCTCTTGCATACCCTCTCTTGATCTTTGGTCCCTTGTGTTTATCCATCATAACATAGGTCAAGCCTTTCATCATAACCAATTTGGACCTAGATTTGCATTTGACCTCTTGCATTCTTAGCTTATCACATCATATATCATACCATTTTCATATAAACCATCTTAGAATCATATCCTTTTCAAATGCATTTTTTCCATGGAATTCTTAAGTTCAAGAATCTTTAATTTCATTTGATTGATTATGTTCAACTCCACTTATATATCATCATCTCTCACTTTCTTTGCACCATATTTTGTGACATGTACAAATGGCTCAACAAGCAGGAAGTTCTCAAGCAGAAGTCGAGCCCAATCTAGATATTGGACCAAATGAATCAGTTGAAGAACACATGGACCTTGAAGATAGGGAGGAGGCCCGAGTTCAAACAATCCATGTTGGAGAGGGGTCAAGATCAATTCCTTCTACACTAATGGATGAGCATATAAAAGTAGCTGAAACAGTGGGGAAACAAATTTATTATAGAAATTTAGATCATTTACTTTAAATGGATATGGAGAAATTGAAATGTTATGCCAACCAACCTAAAAATAAAAGTAAGAGGTCAATAACTAAATCTGTAAATAGAATAATCCATGATCATTTCAATCATCTTGATAAACTTGAAAAAACCCAATTGTTATCACGTTTACTTCTTTGTGATGAGCTGAAAGAGTCATTACAATTGATGGGTGTATATTCTACATCGGATAAGAGGAAACACATGACACTGCAAAAAGATATTGTTGAAAATGTTAAAAAAGGTTTAGATTCCATTGGGAAAAGATCTCGATCAGTGGATAAGGCCATTGCAAGAAAGGTGATTTTGACATTTGTTTTAAATAAAGAAATATCCAGAAAAAGAAAAATGTCAGCACTTTCCACTGAATTTGGTTATAGTAGAACCACACTAATAAAATATGAGAAAAAAAGAAAGGTTTTAGATGATAGTTCTAAAGGCAATTGGGAAATTATGTGTAGAGCTCCCCGTTCTGATAGGATTGAAGATGTTGTTAGGAACTTGATCTCAAGTTTTTGGAATGATCAGACTCATCCATCATCAAATACTAGAGATGTTATGAGGTACAGGATTGGACCTAGTATTTATGAAGAACATATTAAAAATTGGCTAGACATAACACAACTTGAGATGTATATGAACTTTTGTAATATGTATCCTCATATAAGATTGGGCAAACAATGTTTCAAAGGTTAAAGCCATATTATGTGAAGATAAACAAGTTTTCTGAAACTCGTTGTTGTCGTTATCACATTGAATTCGATCTCTACTATCAGGTGTTTTGAAAGATGATAGAAGAAAGATATGGTTTTGAAAAGGCACCTCCTAAACAGGTAAGTTTGTTCATAAAGGATCTATTATGTGATCATGAAAATGGACCTCAAATAAAATGCATAAAAGGACTCTATGAAACATGTGGAAATTTGGCTAACTTTCCTTCACAAATGAAAATGTTGACCCGTGTCAGACAGTAAATTGCAAGAGTTACAAGTATGTAAAGTTTCAAACAAATTTTGGGAAAGAATCCACAAGGTTAAACTATGTAGAAGAGGAGATACCTATTGGGAAATTTATGGAAGATTTTCAAAAATTGATACAACCATACATACAAAATTCATTTTATGCTAAGTGGTAAGCACATCAATTTCAAATATTAAGAGATACTTTCCCACTTGGAACAATTCTATTAGTAGTTGACTTTGCAGAAAATTACTCTTTTGTACACCAAAAAGAGATTCAATCAGAATATTACTTTTCAAAGCAAGTCACTATTATGGTTCATGTGTGTTATTGACATGCACAATTGGAATTGGATGGTGTTGAGAGTACAAATGAACAATGAGCCATCAAGAAAGAATATCACTTTTATATTAGTGATGATAAAGAGCATGACACACTTTTTGTACAACATTGTTTTACAAAATATTTTTTTTAGAATTTGAGAAGCAGGGGTGTAAAATTTGAAAAACATTTCGTATGGTCAGATGGATGTGCGACACAATTCAAATCATCACGGCCATTTTATTCACTTTTTAGATATCATAAAATTTACAACATACCACATGTTTGGAGTTTCTTTGAGAGTGGGCATGGAAAGGGTGAGCATGATGGCGCAGGAGCTTGCATCAAACGTGCTTTAAGAAAACATCAAATGAGTTATTCAAAAGATCATATAGATGATGCACATGATGTTGTTGAATGGTGCAAGAAACACTTTGCATCAAATGAGGTCGGCACATCTTCAAGAAGAAACCGAAACATTCCACATAGAGTGTTTTGGGAGATATTAGGTATGTATAAATTACATTTAAAATAAATAAATTTATTTAAATTTAAAATTTACACATATATATATACACATGTTCAAGTTCACATAAGTTTGTTGCAATTAAATTTATCTAGGTGTGGATAGAAGATCGATGTATGGATGCAAGAGGGTAGAAAAAACAAGATCTTTGCATTGTGTTATGAGTTCAGATAGTCACCCTGGATGGACATTATACATGAGGGATTACTCTTGTTTCTGCACTGAGTGCATTGTAGGAAACTCTCATGCATGCAACAATGAAGAACTTGAATACGTTAGTAAATGGGATATGTTACCACTATTCATTTCAGACACATATGATGAAAATGAGGATGAAAGATTTCAAGACATTCCTTTGATTTCAATTGATTATGACCATATTTTAGGATTGGTTAGAAAAGGTACATGTGTAAGTTTTCAATAATTTAAATATTATATAAATTTAATGATCTTTAACTTGTCTAGAGACAATTCTAATTTTTTTAGAATTTTATTGTGTAAATTTGGTGTACAAGAGATGTTTTTGCAGTTATAGCAAAGCCTGAAAAAATAGGTGTTAGCTATTATTTACTGTGTTGCATAGAAGAGAGGAATAAGCTAACACAACCTGAAACAAATGATGGAATGTTATTTCCCACAGGTGAGTTTGAATTTAAAATTATATATATACATTTTGTACATGTGTACATTATCTTAAAAACATTAAATATATATTGTACAAACCTTGAGCGCGTAAATGTTGTAGACATGCACATGTATTATCTCAGGTTCATGTTTACCGTGCAGGTTCTGTTGTTGTGCAAGGGATATATCTAAGACAAGTCAAAGTTGTTCAACATGGGATTCATTTTGTGGACTATCAAGTTGATAACAAGGTATATCAATATAGTCACCTTATAATTGCTACCACCCTACATCTTCATGCAGTTCTACATGCACGCAGACGAAAAAAATGGAGACTAGATAGTGATGACCATCAAAAAAATTTACATGTTATTCAAGAGTGGGTTGAACCAGAATGTTTGAGTTAGATTATATCCTTGATTTTCAAGTTCACTTGTACATGTACATACATTTTGAAGACGAGAACTTATAGTAACTTGTTTGAACTCTGGATTGTTTTAGTTACTTATAATATATGTTGATGACAAGTGTTTTAAATTTGGTTGGACACAAATTAGGGGTTGAAATACATTGAGAACCTTAAATTGAGTAGATACTTCCAATTATATATTTGTTCCATGGAATTCAAGTACTTGTTATGTACATAATGTGCAAACCTTGTCATAAAAAAATTCATTGCTTGAGTGATGGTGGGAGTAGAAGAAAATTTAGTGTTAGTTTCAATGATCCCCCAAATCTAGCATGTTTATTTATTTATATATTCAATATAATTTGTTGTATTTATGTATATAGTTGTATATATTTAATCAAGTTGGTTAATAAATTATAGTTAATTAATTTCTCTATTGAAATGTAACATGTTAAATATTATTGCAAGTATCTATATTTAAATAATTTTTTAATTTAAATTATGAACTTTATTGAATCATTGCATCATATTGGAGATTATTGTCAACTCATAACATGGACACATGATTTCATCTTCCTATTTCCTATTAGGTATATTACTAGGACAAAACCCTATATTTATATAGATCAATTTGAGGCTTCTCAAATCCCTTCACTTAAAGGTAGATCTGTGTAGATGATTCCCATTCTTAGATATTTTCATCGTTTTAGATTACTTTGGTACAAGGGATTTTAATTTTCAACATTGGATATATTAAATCAAATGATTGTGCTTTGAAAAGTGAATAAGATGGAGGTATACTTTGATTGTTGAAAAATAATATCAAATAGATAAAGTTGAATAAGATGGAGGGTATACTTATTTTGATTTTTTGAAAAATGATATCAAATAGATAAAGTTTTAGATTATTTCTATATCAAACTTGAAAACAATCCCTCTCAATCAATGTGAATACTTGGAATTTTGTATTGGATCCCCCTCTACCTTTCTTACAAGGTCTCCCTCCTCTCCCTCCCTCCCTTGTTGATGCCACTATTGTGTGATGGATAAATGAATTAACATTGTGTTTAACATGCTATGATCTCTTACTCACACTTATGAAATGAGTTAATGAAATGATGGACTAACCTAATGAATAAAAAGATAGTTTATGCATCTTATGCATATGCTAAGAATGGGAATAGGTTCTTTCTTCCTTCTTATTGAATCTACTTCATCTTGTATTTTATGTATTTTGGTTATAAAGGAGAATATTGTCTTGTGTGATTATGAATATTATCTCATCCCTAGTAGAGTAATGTGCTAGGTGTTTATGTTGTCTTGAGGGTGAATATTCAGCTCACTCTTTATCTTTTTAGCCAATAGGCTACATATAGTGTGAGATTTGAGCTTGAAACAAGTCTCACACTTGCAAAACACTATTGAGTCATCAAAAAACAAGTTTTAGGTACCATTTAATGGTAAACTAGCTGCCATAAAAGCCTCCAAAATATCACTTATAACATAAAATCAAATAAATATTAATTTTCCAACTAGATGGGAACATTCTATTTCCATTTGCAATGTTTTTTGTCAATTTGATGGCAACTTTATTTTTTCGTGTATTATTAATTGTTTAATCCATCCACATACAACTAGAATTTGCAGCACATGGCATCCATACACACCCATGCACAATCACACACTCTATAACATATTAACATACATATAGTTTTCTATCGACATAATATTTGAACCTCCTTTAGGTGCAAGTGCTAGTGGTAGAAGGTGCCTTGTGAGTGTCTCCTTATTGTGCTTGTGTTTCTACTTGGAGAGTGTACCATATTAGTATGCATGCTACTCATTTATTGAGAAGACATATCATATCTCCTTTTATGTTTACATACTCATTTTTTTTGCATGTGTTTAACTTTGTGTTAGTGTAGGACCATATGTGATGACTAGTTTGTGTGAGTGTATGTTATCACACTCTTACATGCTATATTTATTAACATCATTTTTTATGTGTTTTATTCCATCTTATCGTTAGTAAAATATAGGCATTATGATATATAATAATGGTAGACCTCCCTAGGTATGCCTTGGCCTCCACATACAATAAAAATAGGAAACCCTATTCTATTGCTATGTGGTAGGATAACTAGTTGTAATTTACGACATCAAATGAGTAATCCCACTTTATGCCAATTATCCTCTAATTTAAATCTCTAGGAGGGAAATAAAGTGTATTTAGTTTTTGAGTCCCACCACTCCATAAGGGTTGTCAACATGCATATGACATAGCAAGATTTGGGTATCTCTTGCATATGCCCTAAATTATTTCTACTCATCATATGAATATCAATTGGAATAAGATCTAATTCTAAGAGGTTGTATAAGTAGTACTTGTGAAGTAATTATGCACCTCAACATCATCACAATGTAATAGAAAAAAAAATTACATTACAAAAAATATAAAAAATGACATTTATAGATCCCAAGCTTACTAGAAAATTACTTTATTGAGAAATTTGGTTTAAATTCGTAGGCATCTCTTATGCACATGGGGGATCATATCTAGAGAAACTGGGTCAAGATCATAAAAATGAGTACACTTTTATGAGAACGAGGTTAAATATCTAGATTTTATTGTATAAAACAAAATTGCTATATGTTTTATGCTATTCTATTTAATTTTCAAATTTTTAAAATAAAAATCAAGGATAAATGATGCTTACCTCTTGAAGTGGGTTGCTAGCATCAATATAAACATGTAATTTGTATATATTTTAGTAGGAAAATGGCCTTTACAATGCAACATGATGAAAAGTCTAGAAATCTCTATCTCAAAGGGGTGAATGTGCAAATGATTTTTTATGATCATCTCCCTCTCTCTCTCTCTATGTGTGTGTGTATGGATATGTACATGTATATATATGTCTATGCATATGTATATACATCTACATATAAATACATATATATACATACATATACATATATATGTATATACATATACACATATATAAATGTATATGTATATATAGTGAAAAATATATATTTATCTAGATAAATATTAATAGGGAAGAGGGCTTTGATCATTTATAACAGCTTGCATGTTAGTGACGATAAGAATAGGAATTTGAAACTCTTTAAGAAAGATACCAATTGTTTACCATAGTTCTTATTCATGTTCCCTAAATACTAGTTTAAATGAATCAAGTGGTAATCAAACTTGTTATTTCATTGTGGAGTTTGTTATTTAATGTATAGATATGCAACATATCTAGTAATTTTAGAATTTTGTTACAAGTCAAAAAGATAATGGAGGTATAATTTGAATTGAATTTTCTTAATGTTTCAAAGAATAAAATTTATTTGTTTCTTTGTTCTTACTTTCTATCAAGATTTTAATTTCATCATTTTTATCAAATTTTAAAACTAGAAGAACATGTCCTTGAAATTAATAAATTATAGGCTCAAGTAAATACACTCATTCATAAAATATCATTAGTTTACTTGAGCTTGGGAGTCATTTATTTTATAATTTTTGATTGCTCACTATAATTTATTCAACATGGGCATGCGTGTGCAAAATATTTATTGTGATCAACATGAATGAACTTAATTATAAAGTGGCATTCATTTCCTAAAATTATACTCTAGAGAGATCAAATGAATATATCATATAAGGAAATGTAAGTTGTAAGAGATCATCAAATAAGCAAATGTATGTATATTGAATATAAGTGAATGTATACATATATCATATAAACATGTAAACATATCAATATTGATCAATGTATAAACATGTAACATGTTATAAGAAAAGTTCAAAATGTATGTATATCATAAAAGAAAATGTAAGTTAGAGATCATCGAATGTCGAATACTAAAAATCATCATATATAGCAAATGTAAGTTAGAGATAATCAAATGTCAAATACTAGAAAGATCATCATATAAGCAAATACATCTAATATGTAGGGCCTAATATGAATGTTGACTCCTAGTTGAATGACCATCTGAATGAGAACGGTCCTGCTCTGATGGATGTGCTGAGCCCTGTAAATAAAATGGTGTACAAAATGTGTTAAATACATATAATTTATATTAAATATGTATCTAGATCTATGCATGTACATATACACATGTATATATAAAAATTTAAAACTCACATGTCCACTAGCATAAGATTCATCCATAGAGTCATGTCAATGTGCACGATCTGGAAAAAGGCTAGGAGTGACATTAGGTATGTCCACCTACAAATATATAAATTCATATATATCAATACATGAATATCTAGTTAAATTAAAACTAAAATTTAAAAATATTTATAAAGGAATTGAAACATGCACATGCACACATACATGCACATCATCTGATATCGAATGACCTGAGTCCTCTGAAATGGCCACCTCCACCATATCAACTATACGATCAAGCGACGAATCAATATCTGCATCCCTCTGATCTATCTCAT
Organism: Sequoiadendron giganteum; assembly: GCA_007115665.2. Taxonomy (NCBI): domain Eukaryota; kingdom Viridiplantae; phylum Streptophyta; class Pinopsida; order Cupressales; family Cupressaceae; genus Sequoiadendron; species Sequoiadendron giganteum. The sequence goes on from CM021109.1 coordinate 456,156,941, forward strand.
GTCATACCAGCAATGATGAGTGGAGAGGACTATGTAGGTGAGATGGCATCGACGATAACAAACCGGCACCAACCAACATCTCAATAAAACCCATAGTCTGTGCAGCTATCAAATGATCAGATGGTGGATCCTGACGTGCACTAGTGCTGGGTTGAGAGTGATGGGATCCTGGAAGTGAGTTCCCTCCATGTGCCAAACGATCTCTAACATGCTCTATACCGATCCCATAGTCTGATGCAATGAAAGCATATGCCTCCAAGAGTTCCTTAGCCAAACAAAGCAAAGTCCTATGTGCCATATCTCCTGTAAGTGCCTCAAGCTCTATGGGAGTAGGGATGCCTACTGATGTGAAAGGATCCATGGTGGTCCATTATGCTGAAGATGGCATGGGTCGGGGACGTCTAGACATCAAATACTAACCTACATGATCAGTATATATCCTACTGGTGGCAGCTGCAATGTCACCTATACTATCAATTGCTTCCTTTTGGGAAGCAACAACAACCCCATCTGTTATGGGGGCTAGAGCTGGGGTGAGATCAGGAGACCTCTCACCAACCAATACCCTAAACACCGGGGACAGTCTATCTGCTCGATGATAAGTGGGTCTGTCAGCAATCCTGCCACGCCCCTGACCAACATATGGTGGAATGTCCAAGTAGTTGACTTTGAGGCCCAAATGGACCTCAGCATACAACTGCTGAACAAAATATAATGGAATCTAGTCATTGTTTGGGTATTGACCATGTGTTGTGAGAAATCGTGGGTAGATCAATGAGGCCATATCATGATCAACACATCTAGTGACCTGGTATCCCCTAACCTTACGTGTATTTTGATAAAATGGAAAACAATTGGTTTTTATCATTTCTTTGGTCACACTATCCTGTATTTGTTTAAGGGGAACCTCACCATGTACTTCTTTCCACATGCAAGAAAGAATAACAGCTACTCTATCTGGAGAAAATGCACTTGTCCTCTCAAGTTCATCTCTTAGTTTTTCAAGACTATGCAATATTGACATGCATGGTTCAGAATATATCCCAGGGTTTACATTTTGCGCTAATGAGTCTTTCAATTTATTAATCTCATTAGTGGTATTTTCAAACAAAGATTCCGGAGGTGGAGCATCTGCATTATCCATGTTATGTATGTATGTGTACCTAAAGGAGCAATGAGACCTTAGTTTAAATAATATATCTAGATATAAGGAATAGAAATCTAAAACAGTTCTAATAATTCATCTACTCATCAATAATATTTCCATACCATTAACACAAAACATGTTCAACATCTATCATAGTTTTTAATTTAATCAAAACATTCACATTACTAGATTGCACAAAAAACATAATCTAAAACAATTATAAAATTTAAATTTACAAGTGTGCGTGTGCACTCTAAAACAAAATGTGTCATTAAAGATAATTTAAAAAAAATTGATAAAGGTTGCATCTAAGATTTATTTCCTACAATTAGTAATAAAGGGAAAACAATATTACTTAACATTGAAAATAAAAATGTTGCCAAATGTTATGAAACACCTATTGAAAAGAGTAACATGATAGAAAAATAAGAATTCAAATTTAGAAATATTTTTGAATAATGTAGAAATGAACCCCATGATATTAAAATTATACTCCATGATCCAATTGTTGATAATATTAATAAAATTGATAACACACATAAAAAAATGAAAGTCATTGTATCTCCAAGTTACATAAGAAGAGAGAGGACCTTTTTGAATTAGAATACTAACAAAATTTTACAAGAGTGTGGTACAATTAAAATACCAAATTTATCTAAGGACTTATTAGATTTATTTTAATGTGTTAGATACAATGATTGTAATTTTTGTAAAAATGTGTTTAAATGAGAAGCGTTTACAATGTGGTGGGTTATCAAAGTTTATATCATGTACCCATTATGGAAGAAAAATGATCTGGGAAATAAAATGTTTGAGAAAAAAAGATATGAGATAGTAAAATACAATTTGAAGAGTGGAGGTGAAGATTCTAGATGTGAGTTGGTCACAAGAGAAGCACTGCTAATTTTATTTCTGATTTTAAGAATATTTTTTATAAGTATGCAATACATAGCTCCTATTCTTGATGGTTAGATAAACAAGTCAAGGTGTGCAAGGATTTTTCCTAATTGGAATTATTATAGATCTATAGTCAATTTTATATAAAATTACACATTGCAGCCACAAAAAGAAGTTGAATCATATTAATAGTACAATTCTATTTAGATAAACTATTATTGTTCACTTCACATATAGGCGTGCCCCTAATAGTAAAAAACAAAATAAGAAGATAGTTAGGGAGCACAATTTTTACATGTTAGTGATGATCAATATCATTTGTCATAGTATGTACAATATTGTTTTCAATAATTTTTTGAGTTATTACAAGAAAACATTGGTATTATAAAGGTTCAAAAAATCAATATTTGGTCAAATAATTATACTGATTAACTCAATTTAATGCTTGTGTATTCATATTGGTTTAGTAGAATACATGCAGAGAAGGTTATACCTTGTATTTAGATTTTTTTAAAAGGTGGGCTACCTTCTTCATGTGGAGGAATTGTGTGAATAATGTCATTATGTGGTTCATTGTACGAAGTTTTCTCTTGATGAGGAATAAATAAATACTTAGTAGAATAGTAACTAATATAATCTACAAAGTGCATAGTGTGATGTTTTGAAGTTCAATATATTGTACATAAGATTTAGTGGCATGATAGGAGTTGAAGGGATAGAGAGATTTGGAATTGCTAGAGGAATTTTATTGTTAAGCTGTACTATAGCAAGATCCACAAGAATAGGACCCTAGTTGGCAATCTTGTGATCCTCATAACTTAAGTATTAATTCATTTATTGAGCTATTGAAGATATCTAGTTCTCTTTTTTTTTTTTTTGATAGTTGTAGCAAAATTTATTGATTATCTCTATGTTATGGTTCTATTTTTCTCTCTTTCAATGATTTTGATTATGTAAGAACAAAAAATGATTAGAATAAATTCATTAAGACTACTAATCTGGATAATTTCACATATGCTCCACATATGCTCAACATATGCTCTTATATAAATGGTGGCTTTATATATTTTGAAATGTGTTTACTCTATATAATGATGTATGAGTCATTTTCTTAATCTTGGGGGTGTAGTGTATGAGAGTCTAGAATTGGATCCAAGATGGAGATTTTGAGTGATGAGAAGTGCCTTAGATCCTATCATCACGTGAGGTCCACTAAAAGAATGTTCATAGTTTGAACACTATTTTTCTCTCTTTACAAAACCAAAATATATTGGGAATCATGAAAATAGTGGTGAGTACACTAGAATATCAATCAAGAGAGGCAAGTACATCAATCCCACAATAGTAAGTATGCTCAAAATTTGACTCATAGAATATGATGTCATTATAGATTTCATTATCTAAAGTTTTCTCTTTATGAGGAATAAATAGAGAATAATTGGAATTTAACTTGCCTAATGTAATGTACAAAGTACAGATAACTTGATGTTTTGAAGACATGGATATCTTAAAATTTTAATTGAATTATTTTTTGTAGAGGATGTGGTGTTGGGTATTTTTCTTGCAACCATCTAGTTATTAAGGAAATCTACCATAATGTCCTAGTCTAGGAATAATGTAGGCAATGGGGAAGTAGCCTATATATTTAGACTAAGGGGGAGAAAAATTAGAGTAGATAGAATGACTTGGATAAAGCCTCCTCTTCTTTGAGCCTTCCAAAGTTTGGAAGTTTATTTCCTATAGATCTTAAATATAGGAACACAACTAATTTAGTATATAAGAGGTCTCTAATTTGGTAGTTAGTCCAAATGATGTGACTGTAGATATAAGCAAGCTACTCATCCCTATATATATATATATATTGTGTTTATCACAATAATAATTTACCTAATATTTATATAGTATCATATAAAATCCTATACAAATACTATGTATTGAATAACACTCTCTAGGGATTTAATAGCTTTATTTACTAAATTTATGGATGATGGAATAAAACCTACTTCACTAGATAATATAACACTTACATATATATTTTTATTTTCTTTCTAAATGAATAGAATGTCCAACCCTCAACTATCAAATTTATCTTGAATACATGAAACCTTAATGAATTGAATAAAAGACTAACATTCAAATCAGTCTAATGCACTTGGATTTATCATTTAGAGCTTACACTCTCAAATTCCCTTTTACCCCAATGATGCACCCTAATTGATAATCCGCAATCAATTTAAATTCCCCACATATTATTTTAGAAATTTTTCTCATCCTAGCATGAACTACATAGTGTAACATAATTTTGTAGCACGTCTTAGATGCAAACTAATAAATAATTAATATAAAGAACAAAAAACACAAACTCAAAGATTCCATGAATCCATAAAAAAACTTAAATAAAAATGGAGGTCCATAATACACAATTATAGTAAAAGGTTTCTTAGATGACCTTAATAAAGGACAAATCATCGAGATGTTGAAATTAATGTATCTATATGACCTTAATTTTTTTATAAAAATATAAAAGGCCAAATGTTTGACTCTAAAAGATAGGAAAAGTATTCAACTAGGTGTTGGGGTTTGTGGGAGTATGAAATAATATACTAGGGAAAAATAAGGTCGAATCCTCTAGCTTTATATATTTTTATTTTTTGGAGAATGAAAAGATGATGTTAGTAGGTATGTCTCAATAGGTAGTTACTCTAAAAATTGATGATGTTAGCATCATATAAAGATGGAATTATCATGATTTTGACATTGTGAAATAAAAGATGGATAAAAATTTAGACACATGGAATCAATTCTAGAACTCTAAAACACAAGATTTTTTTTTACTAGTAGAGGATGAAGATAATAGGGGTTAGAAAGGGATGGTACTTAAGGATTGGAAAGACTAAATTCCCAATACTACAAGGAGTAAATACAAATAATAAGATTGTGAAGTTGTTGGGGAATGATTGAAATGACATGATGGTTGAGAGATGAAAAAATTGGTGCAAAAATACTTATAGACATTTGCATTAAAATGGAATGGGATTTTTAAGTTTAAAAGGGAGTGGTATGGTAGGATATAACCAAGTCTAAAATCCTAGAAAATATAACACTTGAATACAATAGAGCTAAGAGGGGTCAAAGAATATGGAGACAAGAATGGTTTGAATGGAGGGTCAAGCCAAACACTCTACAAATAGAAAATATTCTAGGTCACTAAGAAACACTAAGGATTGGATTACTAGCATGACAACCGCAATAAAATTGAAGTCCAATAGAATCCATACTTAGATAAATTTAACAAAGGTTGGAAGTGGATTATCAAGATTAGTTGAAAGATTATACTTTGAGGATGAACCCAATAGACCAATGGAAAAAGAAAAATGGAGATGGTAGAGATGAAATATTGGTATGCAAATCCATCAAAATAACAATATGGTAATTGATAGAAATTCATGAAAATGACCAACACATCTTCACACATAGGATATTTTTTTAATTTTTAGAAATTGAAGCATCTTGAACTTGTAGGGGACATCACCGAGTAGATATTTGAAAAGAATTTAATAGAGGAAATTATAATAAAAATTCAATAGCCATTCTACCTCTTCCTTACTCAATCACCTTAAGTCTAGATTCCTTCATGATTTATTTGTAATAAGCCTCCTATAATCACATGTAGCTTTTCATTTTAAGGTGCAAAAATTTATTTTTACTAGTATTTAAATATATATAAGGAATTAATTACTCATAAAATAATTAGTTTTATTAGCATATGAATCATCCGTTGTTATCACATCATCTACATAATATTGGTGTGATCAACCTAGATCAACTTGTGTTATCAGTTTAATTAATTTCTATTATTTGGACAACTTCATAGGCATGTTTTATATGTCAAATTATTATAATATAGTGGTCCATTTTTCTCGTTTTTTTCTCTTGATTTATTCTACTAAGAAAGTCCTTTACTACTACATGTCAAAGATTGCTACAACTACTTATTATTGAAAATTTAATTAAAAATTAATCAATACTCACACTAAAGCATAATCTTGCTTCAAATTTGGATAATTTATCTTTGCATCTTTGAATGATACACTCATGAAGGCTACATGCCTTTCATTTCCTAGGTTTCTCATTTGAATAAGAATGGTTGTACAATGTGGTCAAATGAAAATGAGTATATGTAGAATAGTTTAGAATAGTTTGGGCTTGTAACCAATATAGGGGATTCAAAAAATGATTTTTTGATTTATTAAACTGCCTTACCTTACATTTTCCACTATATTTTTGCACATTTCATCATCTTGGTATTTAGTGGCCTCATTATCTCTACAAAACCTATTTCAAATTTCTTTATAAAGTTAATCTTACCAAACCAATAATTCAATTCATTATTTCTTGTTGAAGGTTGTGAGAAGATCTTGTTTATTCTTGAATACAAAAATGGATTGTATACCTTCCTTGTTTAAGTGTCTTTTCCTTCTTTATCCATTGGAATTGTATATAAAAAAATGGATTGAATACAAAAATGAACTGAATACAAAAATAGATTGTATCCTCAACTATTTATATTCTTCTAAATTCTAGTTAATGAATTTGTTGAAAATGCTTTAAAAAAATTCAAACAAATGCAATTGAAGCCACAAATTTTGCACCAAAATGAGCTATGGAGAACCTGAGATGATGTGTTGGAGGGTTCACTCGAAGGTGAAGTGTTTGCACGCTTTTTCTTTCTTCCATGGTTCACCACATGCACCCTATTTGCCGGATGCACCCTATTCGCCGGCCACTGTTCTCTGCTCGGTGAAAATGACAGGGATGATAGGGCTTTTTTTGTTTTAATATGTGTTAAGGGGGTTCAGCTGAACCCTAGTTCGGTTGAACCCCTTTATTTTATTATTAATGCACATAAGTCAATGGGGTTCGGCCGAACATATGGTTCGGTCGAACCCTGGGGTTCGACTGAACCCACATAAAGGTTCGGGCGAACACTTGGGTTCGGCCGAACCCCTTCACTTTGTGTAGAGGGGAAAATCGACTTTTCCCTTCCTCCACAAAAGTGTTCGCCACTTATGTGGGATCACCCTTGAGCTCGTATGTGAAAGCTTGCATCAAAATATATAATCTTAGCCAATGTTCTCTATCAAAGATCATTTAATTGCCTTTCACTCTAATGCCTTAAGAAATCCAAAATACCCATAGCACTTGAACAAGGGCATGTAGGTGCTTGTGGGGTTCATTTTGGAGGAAGATGCCTAGTTGAAAAATTAATTCGCATAGGCTATTATTGGAGACACATGGAACAAGATTGTTTTGAGTACATGTCAAGAAGTGTCACAAATGTCAAGAGCATAACAATTTGATTCCTACCCCTGCATCTGAACTTCATGCTCATGTTCCTATTTGGCCATTTTTAGTTTGGGGCTTGGACCTTATTGGTAAAATATCACCACCTTCTTTTGCCAAACATACCTTTATCATTACTGCAACCGATTACTTCGCGAAGTGGGTAGAAGCTATTCCTCTTCATTCCACAATTGGTGATGCAATATGTCATTTCATATGGGAACAAATAATTTCTCACTTTGGTCTCCCTTTTGCATTGGTATCAGATAACATAAATCCATTAAAAAATAATGACGTGAAGAAATTCCTAGAAACATTTAATATTCAACATCATTTTTCAACACCATACTATCTGCAATCAAACAAACAAGAAAAATCAACTAATAAGACTATTGAACAAATTTTGTGAAAAATAGTAAACAAACACAACAAATATTGGCATATGCAATAAACTAACATGTTGTGGGATTATCTCACAAGCGTTAGAACATCCACTAGAAATACTCTATATAACTTGTTCTATGGTGCTAAAGAAATACTACCTTTAGAGTTACAAATTCATTCCTTAAAAATTTCTCTTAAAGGGCTCATTGACAACAATACCTATAAAGAACAATGTTTAGATCAGCTTGAAATGCTCGATGAACAATGTATTAATTCTCTCAAACACTTACAAGCTTACTCTATAAGAATGCAACATGGTTACAATTGTGATGTCATTCCACATGAATTTAATCAAGGAGATCTAGTGTTATATGAAAATCAATGAAATGCCAATGCTCTCCCAAATGAAAAATTAAAATCTAGTGCTAACTGGTTAGGTCGTTACATCATAAAGAAAAGTTTGAATCTGGAGGTTACACATTAACTGAAATGGATGGCACATCTCTAAAAGACCCTATAAATGCCGCACATCTGCGTCAGTATGACATCTAGCATTTCTTGTTTTGAATGGTATGTTAGAGTAATTTTGTTAGGTGAAGTAGATAGGTTATGTTTTATCTCACATCACTTTCTTCTTTGAGACATAATAACATGTGTGTATCTTAGATTCTAGGATGATTAATCAAATATTTTTGTTTGATTACTTTAGTCACCATACTATTCAAAACTTAGTGTGTTATGTCAATTTAAATCCTTATATGAATTTAATACCATTAAATCATAAGTGTATTTAGGTTAACATAGCATCTCTTCATCAAAATTAGTATCTAACATAAACTATGAATGGATTAATTAGATAACATAAAACATTAAATCATGGAGACATTTATTAAATATTCTTGTAGAAGATATCTGATAAATCACATTGACATTTAATTCAACACATCATAAATGTTCATATATATATATATAGATAATCATCAAAAAAATTGGGTACATATGCATATGTGAGTAAAATGTTAGTAAGGTTTATCACTTCTTGACCCCTCTGGGGCTGGTGACCTTCATGACTATCATGAGATAGTAGTGCAAAATCATGATCTGACTGAATCTCTCTGTAGGATATCTAGCATCCCTAATTCCCTGGCTTCCTACACAAGATACTCAACATGCTCTTGATCTATCCAATCCCTGTCTACCTATATCCTCACAACCTCCTCTTGTAGCCTCAAGATCTCTTCTCATAGGTCACTCTCCACCCTGTTGTCGACAGTACCTAGAGAAGCCAAAACCACTATAATCTACGCATGGAGCTCATCAACATGACTAGTGGTCCTCTCATAGGCTATACCCAATCTCACCATAGACTCAAAAAGATCTATATGTGAATCCACTAAGGGTTGGGGTACATACTCCTCAAGGACATTATCCTCAGGATGTAGCAGAGGCACTATTTTTGTGGCCTCTCGCTGATAGAGATCATGCCACTCTTGTGTAAATCCTAAAAAATAGAAATTATAAAGAACATTAGTAACCATCATAATCATATATAAGGAAAGTGCATAAAAGATAGATATGCATAGGGTGATCCCACAATACTGGTTTACAATTTTTGGCCAAACTGGACATTGAACTAATTTTGTTTAACTAAATATTCACTTTTAGGCACCTATAGCGGCTAAACTGTGAATAATTTGAAGATGATGCAAACAAGTGATTTATGTCATATTTTTTGTAAATTCTAAATATATTTTTTTCAATTTTTTTGGAATTAGATTGCACTTCTTTTTCCATCTCCTTAGAAAACTAGCTTTTAACAGTAAGCACCATTTTTAAAGAGCAATGTCATTGGCTAACAAAACGTTTTTCTATGAAGGATAAAATTCTATTTTTTTTGAAATTTAGATTCGTAACTACGATATCTAGTGCATGGAATTGGTTTCATAGTATTTCATTGATTTTTTTTTCTTAATTAAGTTTCAAAGTCAAACCTTTTACAATTTAGACATGATTCACTGGCTAAAGCATAACTTATTTGTATGCATCAAAACTCATTTTTTTTGTTGGATCAAGGACATCAATATATAGTGCATTGATTTTTTCAAAAAAAATTTATAGTATGCTATTTTTCCACCTGTGCAGAATAGAGAGCTTAATTTTTGGTGAAAAACCTATGTTTAATCAAACTAAAAAATAAAATACATAATAAAACCAAAAAATATTAAAATTATATTCGATGGATAGCTCGTTCTGAGGACTACCATCATCTAGTTGGGTCTATGAAGTCTCCTCCATTTTCATGCTCAACCCGACCTTCGAAGGGAAATTTTCTTCACAAATTTGGTGCAAGTGGGGGAGAAGGGGGAAAAAAGGAGGTTCAAATGGGCCCAGGTTCAAGTGAACCCCCCCTTTTATTGATTTTTCCATTGTCTTTATTATAAAAATGCCAAAAAGTGGGTCCCATCATTTAATAGGGTTTGCTCGAACCAAGGTCCATTCAAACCCTATTTGGGTCGATTTGAACACCCTAGTTCGTGCGAGCCCCTAAAAAGCAATTTTTTTCTTCATAGGAGCATTTTTGCAATTTTCCTTCCTCATTAGAATTGTAAACTAGCATTATGGGATCACCCCATAGCCAAATGACATAAATCATCCAAATATTACCTGGATTGTCGGTCTGCCAATTGGGGTATGCTCGTACGATGATGGTCCCTCCTTGCACTAATGATGTGGGTGGTCTAATACCACTAGCCTTTCCATGATCATGTGTATGGAACTTTGACTAACAACGATATGTGATCTAGTCGATCTGATAAGGGGTATCTCTTAACTATCAGAATACATTGGATCCTCCTCTATCTCAATAGTGTCCTCTCTCATGGGCTAGGTAGCATCATCACCCTCATTAGACTCATCCTCCTCCTCCTCATTTGAATCTACAAAGATTTCAGGTGTGGTGGCATTGTCAATTATGGTTGCATCTATGTGATATCATTTATGTTCCCTCTACAATCTAGAATAGGTCCGACAAAGCCCATAGAGTGATGCAAAGGGAACACAACTATTGGCCTAGCTGTAGTCCACCACTCCTCATAAGCCTAAGTGGTACCTATGTCATCGCCATCAGATTTTGGGGGTAGATTAGGTTCCTCATTATATGAATCAATAAAGTATCCATCATCCCTCATGAGACGATGCTCATCCCCAAGGCTGGCAGCACTACATGTTGATCATCAAAATGATGGTCTAGAATGTGGAGCCACTTCGGTATGCCCGAACTATCTCATCACTCGATCATAATAAAATGGTCTGACCACATAATCATGTCAACCCAACAAAAATCAATCCATCTATAGTCTACACATCTCAGGTCAGTGATCCGCCCACTACAATATCCACTGATAGGGTTTGTAGTAGATATCATCCACACCCAAGTGGTCAAAGGTAATCATCAAATATAATAAATATGCCTCCTGCCAAAGCCGTCTAAGTGTGTAGCTAAAAACCTTTGGCTCACCTACGACCACTGTAAGAGGAAATCCAGTGGGCCTAGTACATGTAATGTGCTCAAAGCACATGGATACATGTAGCAAAGTACAATGTATGATGCTCCAAAGATCTCAGAAATAAAAGTGACTGAGATCATAGTATAAATGTGTGAGCATGTTGTGAGCCTACACATAAACGATCTGCTACTCCTCCATCCCTCCAATAGTATGCACTAAGCCACCATCTAAGTGTTCTCGTCGACCATCTGGAACCAATGTAAGTGCTACAGTAATGATCATAATCCGCCGCAAGAGTGGTGATACACGTTTAGGAGCCATTTAAGCTCCACATGAGGTCTGATGCTTGGTCGTCGCATAGGTCACTTTACACAATAAAAATATCATCTCTTATATATGTGAATGATTTATCAGTAGCTAGCTGCATATGCTCACGATGAATGTGGCGAAGCGTAAGATGTGGTGAACATCCTCTAGTGTGATGGGCATCTCCCCCGTGGGAAGATGAAATGTACAAGTACCCGCATCCCATCTCTTTGCTAAGGCCAGTAGCATACCATCATGGTACCTCATAGGTGGCATGAGGTACACCAAAAATAGACCTACCTCCTATAATAATTGAATGTCCTCCTCTGAAATCCATCATTGACTCTCAAAGGAAGCAAAACTACTTCCCAATGAGATGCTGTTTGGATCAAGTGGGCACCTAAGAGATAAAAATTAAATAAAATAAGTCCTAAAACAATAAATCAGCATCACTAAGGTTGTTCTAAGATGATTTTTGGACAAAATGGACTCCTAAACCATTTATGAATGAAGGCCTAGGACACTATAGCTATTCTAGGACACTTTGCGCCAAAGTGGGACACTTTATGGCAATCTATTCTAAGTTTATAAAATCACTCAAACTACCTGAAAAAGTACAGTAATAGTACAAAAATGAAGTAAACACATAGCATAACTCACTCACCCTATGTCGTAGGATTCACCATGCTACATCGTCATGAACTAGGTCCAATCTCAGAGGCTTGTAATCCCTACGACTTGGTATCTTCACTCAATATGCACTAAGGTAAATTTGCAACAAGGTAAATGTCAAATGAATAATGAAAAGAGTCATTTTCAATAGTATATAGTAAAATCCTAGTAAATAAAGCCTATTCATTTAAAATGGAAAGTTCATTAAAATCAACATATTGGGGGTTAGAGGACTCTGTTTTCGATTCCATTTTTTGTGTTGGATTCGTAATCCCACTCCCGTTCTCATCAACAGTCTATCATTATATGGTATAGTACTTGGAAATATCCTATGATATGACTTGCGTAATTCGATGTGGTTTTCGTGCTCACCTTGATTCCACCTCCATAAAGCAAGTGGAATTAGGGGGGCATACATCTACCCTCAAAATCAATTCTTCGTAGAAGTTCGATAAGAGGATTTCTGAGCGACTAATGAATGTGTGTTATAGGATGCAGTTCCTAACATTGTGGTTTTGTAGGTAGCTATAGTGGGGGCTTCATTCTCCCTAATGAATCCAAATGAGTATCCTTTTTCGTAGCAGTTATATCCTTTAGCTTGCATATTCACGTAGTATCATATGGTAGCTAAAGTGGGGGCTAAATGTAGTGTTGAAAAAAGCAACCCTTTTTCACACTTTATTTGAAATAATTGACACATAATTAACTTAATTATTCTTTGGAGTGGTGTTGTAAGGTGTTGCACACATTCACACCTCTCTATGGGCCCTTATTTAATTAAGATATATTTAAATTTCACCTTTTACAAAAGTGTTGTAAGATATTTTCACACTTTTCTAAGTTCTATTCACCTAATTAAGCCTAATGGACCCCTCTTGTACTTCAATCAACCCTTATTCATGGTGTTGTAAAGTGTTTAAACACACTTTAACATCTATCTAGGGTGGTAATAATTAATGGTGGTTAAATAGAATTAATTTCCCTTTAATTCAAATTTAATTGCCCCTCCTGAAGATCTATCCCGATACCCAACAATTAAATGATGTAACATTGAATGTGGAAAATTTTAGGTCCTGGAAAGTGTGCCAAGACCCATTCGCCACTAAGGGAAAATGGGTCCTCCCTTAACATGATCCCAATTTATTTTCATATTTCAATTGGGTTTTTGATCCTCTTTTCACCTCCCGGAGCTTGGTCCTAGGAGCTGTGCCAGGACAGATTTTCCCAAGGTGGTGAATGGTTCCTCCCTTAACAACGACCCTCTTTTTGAAATTGATTATGGCAGGATTTCAATTAATTTAATTTCCAAATCTGAGGTCGACCTGAATTATGTGAATTTCGGGGTTAAATCTCTAATTTAGTATAAATACAAGGTTATTTTACATAATTTCACCTAAGAGAGAAAACTAGATCAAGATTACAAAAAAGTAAAAGACAAAGATCTTTCTTGTGACAAAGCATTCAAGCAAAAGTGAATTTTGGAGTAGCCTTTCAATATCTTCAAGCTCATTTTGTGTTCAAGATCAAGTGTTAGTGAAGGTTGATAATAGATGCCTATGGAGAATCATGAAGGATTCTAGGTGTTGGGAGATGCACAAGTCATACAACCAAGCCTAAAGACTTGTTTCCTATGTGATTCCATCTTCTATAATCATCTTATTTGTAGCCTACAAGAGGTATTTTCAGATTTGTGATTTATTAGAGGGATTAGACATCTTCCTTAGTGAGTCATTTACATTGTTCATAATGCATTCAAGGGTTATATCCTAGCACAATGGGGTAAAATTTCCTTTTACTTTCTCTTGGATCTTAGTCTTAGACACACTTAAGATTGAGATTACACACAGAATTACATGTTTCAACCTTTTATTCATCATTTAAGGTTTAATTACCAACAAGTGGTTTGACTAAGGAAAACCCTTATGCACCAACAAGATACTAAATTTGTTTTTCAGGTTTTAGGAAGATCCATATTCAAAAATGCAAATTTCAAGGTGTAAGGGAGAAGAGCAGGCTTGGAAGTTGCAGCCCAAATTCAGATATTTCCAAAAAACCCTAGCAAGAACCATTCACCTTTAAGGGTGAATGAGTCCCTATTAAGGGCTGATAGGTAGCAAATTCTAAATATTACAAACTTTTGTTTCTAGTTCAGAGTTCCTCAAAAAGGCCTACTAGGACCCATTCACCTTTGGTGGTTAATGAGTCCCTATTAGCTTCATAGAAAATTTTGATTTCACCAGGTGCACATAATCCTTTCCTTCCTGTTCCTCCAAAAAAGTTGTTGGTTCTTTCTATTTTTTGTTTAATTTATGCATTTCATGTATTAGATTTAGGATTAGGGTTTGTTCATTAGCCTAATTATTTCTCCCCAAGTTGAGATTTACCTCACCATCTTGATCTTGCATAAAGGAAAGATTGCAAGATCCTCTAATCTTGATTCAATTGACCTCTTGGGTCGATAGTTGCTTCAAGATTCTTGGATCTCATCTTTTGAATGAAACACCCCATATAGAAAAAGGTGGATTGGGAACATTCTCATTATCCTCCCTCTTTTTCTACATTTCACCATTATACATGCCACAAGCATTTGGAATGATTTGATAAATTATAGATGGATTTGTGTGTAAACCCTCTATCAAAGTCTTGGAGATAATTTTTTTGTAGAGACAGTGTTCAGGGCAATAAACTTATTCAAGACAATCATGTAAATAAAAGGGTATTGAATTGTAGATTATTGACTATGAAATCATGACAGTACAAACGGATTATGATAGTGGGAAAATTTAGAGGGGAGTGTTGGAGTTTTTCACAGCTATAAGGAACATGTTTTCAAAGGAATAATCATGTAGCGAAAAGGGCAACAATCTCAATCTATGGGTCATGACAAGCTACAATCACTATTCATTATTGAACTCTAACTCTTGATGATATAGCTGCCTTCTTCCAAGGACCACATTAAACCACCAAAATCTTATTCACTTATATGAATATTATTTGTATACCCTAAAACCATTAAGAACAATACATTGAATCATGCATACTAGTCTTCTATCTTTGCAAAAACCATGAGATGATCCCTTTCCAACCGTTTTCTGCCCTAGGAAAAGACTATAAACTACCCATTGTCAGTACACAATCATGCTTCTATGAACTATGATTTTACTTTTGGTTGATGACTCTATTTTGATGATGAGAGGTATAAGTTTCATTTTAAAATGAAAGTCAAGTCAATGACAATTAGAGTCAGACTTGTAGTAATGAATTATTCGTGCCTAAAGATGAAACCAATTTTTTTGTCTTGAATTCAAAACAAATGGAAGGAGAACCAAGGACTATGATAAAGTGAATGGAAGTAGACAAAGTTCCTTATGGTTGCAAATGAATAGCAAAGTGCAGCAAATAAGGAAAGGAAAAGTGCATAAAATGAATGAAGAAAAAGTGCAGCAAATAAGTAGAAAATATAGTACAAAATGTGCAGCAATTAATGACAGAAAGAGTGCAGAAAAGTTGCCACAAAAGTGCTGAAATTTCACGCAAAAAAGTACAAAAATCTCATACAAAATGTGCAACAATAACGAGTCTTAATGGGTAGGTTAAATACAACAAATACTTTGTGAAAAGAGTGCAGCAAGTGATGAATTAAAAGTAGCATAGAATTCAATTTAAGAGCAGAAAATTCATTCACAAAGGAAAATAATGGGTTATGGGGTATAAATATCATAAGTTATAGAGGAGAAAATACATTGGAAAAGTGCAACAAATAGTGCTAAAAGAGGATAGTATAGAAGGAAGGATATTGGTAGTAAATGAGGAAGATATTTTTTGTCAATATCAAGGAAAGTTGCTCATCAGACATTATTAAAATGCATCAGATGATAGTGAATACAAAGGGGGACTATCATTGGAATGAGGACAATCCACTATCATAGGACGACATATTATGAGCCAAGGGCACAAACCAAGATCACAGTCATAGGAAAAAGATCAAGATTATGAGCTTTTATGATAGTCAAATGCAAAGAGAAGATTCACAATCACTATAGTGACTGCATAAGGGCATACTGCAAGACAATGAGGCATTCACTATGAAAAAAGGCAAAATTCATTCTAAGAGACAAGCACCTATAAGGACGTCATAGTATAGAAGGAAAAAGGACAGTGATTCGTAAAGGCATTGAGCATTTAAATGAAGAGACAATCAAGGTTGACCTTCCAAAGCAAAGTCACCTCAACCAAATGACTATAACAGGTTAAAAGAAGGATGCATATATAGTCATTAAATCAAGGAGGAACAAACGGAAAGATAGTGATGCATGAGAGGATGACAAAGATGCCATCACTCAAGAGGGTAAAAACAATGGTAGTTGTTTATGCTGAAAAATTGAAAGCTGAATAATTTGAATTATGAATCCAAATCAACCTCTCAACATAACATCAATGAAGCATCTCTAAATGAAAACACATGTAAAATGTAACTAACTATGCAAACTAAAACATGAGCATTCAAAAGAAATGAAACTCCATTGTTATCCTATCATCAAGATCTTGTTTTCAAGAATTTTGATGCTCTCAGATTTTGCACAAGCACAAATGTTGCAAGAGGCTATGATGAATGGATTTGAATGATTACCAAAAAGTATTTTTTTTGGTGAGAAGAGGGGGTTTATATAGATGAATGCATAATGTCAAAAATGAGAAATGAGAAATGAGTGGAATGATTCATGCCATGATTCCTGTTTGGTAGCTCAAAATTGTGCAATTTTGAGCTAATTTCATGAAAATGATTTATGAGTTTAAAGTGCATTTTTGAGTTAATTTCATGGAAATGATTTATGAATTATTTAAATTATTTAATGAAATATGTGAATGAATTTTAATGATTAATGCAAATATATTTAAATGAAGTATGCAATAATTAAATGAATTTATGGAGATATGATTATGCAACGAATTTAAGTGATAAATGATTAATGAAATGATAAGGATTAGTGAAATGGATCATCTAAATGAAATGGATAAATGTTTAAATGATTTTATGAACTATACAAATGAATGATGATTAATGTGAATGCAAATGATATTTTGGTGATTAATGCCTAAATGATAAATGATTATGATTAAATGCCTATAAATGCTTATAATATTTGAATAGTTTTATAAATATGGAGATGATGTATAAAAATGATTATGAGGACATTTTTATGCGTCTACATTAGTTATATCTTTAAATTAAAAAAT
>CM021109.1:456174533-456325975 GCA_007115665.2 Sequoiadendron giganteum
ATGAGCAAGGTATAGTCAATGCAATAGGATTCCATCCAAAAGGAGGGAATAAAGAAAGTATGACAGTGCCAAATTTTAATGAACCTGTTAACTATATGAATGGGCAAAAGGAAAGAAAGTAGAGGAGGAACTGTGAGAAACCTAAAAGGTAGTGGCATTCATCATGCAATAAGAAGGATGTTTCAACGAGGTTAAGAGGCCAAAAGTCTTAAAGGTGATAAAGGGAAGTCATGTTTTTGATAAAGAATGACTGTAAGCAATAATGAAGAAGACAAATTTGTGTAAAGATGAAATTTATATTAATGACCGAGAAAGGGTTTCAACAAGGCAGTGACCAAGGGGATGATGGATATGCATAGTTCATGACTTTTGGGATAGTGATATGAAGGTGGAGATTCATAAATACTAAGTAGTAAAAGGAAAAGGTATGCAACAATGAAAGTCATGGAGTTATGACAATGGATATTAGTAGGGACAGTAAAAAGACATACATAGGCCAGTCTATAAATGTTCAAAGATCCTACACAATCAAAATGAAGCAACATCCTTTGGTCAAATCTTAGAAGCATAATGGGCAGAAAAATACAAAGCTCAAGGGAATAGTCAAGTATGTTTGTACAGGAAAATGCTATGGAGTGCCAAAGTCTCTATCAACCAGGGATAGCCAAAGTTTTACATGCCAAAGGGAATGCTCAATCACTGCATCAAGTAATAAGAGCTAGGATAATAGATGCATGAATCAAATGCACAATCCATATTCCAGAGCATCATAGTCACCTAGAAAGCATGAAGATAGTGAGCTAGTAGTGATGAGGACTCTCAGAGACATTAGCAGAGTGCAGCGATAGATCATGGTACAAAGAAGTACATTCATTAATGACTATTAAAGGCATTGATAAGATAGTTGGCGAGGTTCATGGGGTGGTCCACATGAAGGATAGAGTTTTAAAGAGGAAGAAATAGTCATCTACAAGCATTACAAAGAGAGCAACAATGAAATAAAGAGGATAGTGATGGTTATGAATAGAATATGACAATTATTTGAAAAGTTGTAGATCAATGCATGTATGAGATTCAAAAGAAAATCATGATAGTCATATTAAAGAAGCAACCTTAGCATAGTTATGAATGCAAGAGGGTGAGGTTGGTATGTGTGGACAACATATTGAGAAAACTTATGTAATGCATAATCACCACAATGGGGAAGATTCAAAATGACAAACCATGGAATAGAATTCAAGAACCTGTTAAAGGCAACATTATAATAGTGAAAAGACACTAATGGTAGGGAGCAGTTTCAAGTTAAGTCTTTGATAAAGGCATCATGAATGGAAGACTATCCTATTGCATCAAAAGCACAAGTCCAATGGAATAGACACTTGGTTTCCATGCACTAAGGGGTAGTTGAGGCCTGTTTGAGAAGCCCATATGGTTATAGTTGGGGTCAAGTAGAGTTAGAGCCTAAAATTATACAAATTGGGGCAGTTTAAGGCCCTTAAATTAAGGCTTTTTTGTCTTATACGCCCATAAGTTTGAAAAAATCATGCAAAGTACCTTAGGGGTAGTTAGGGGGCTTAAATAAGGAGTTTTGGGCAGTTCTAGTTGAGTTCAAGATCACACATGGTTGTAGTATCAGTTGAGACAACATTTTAGCACGAAAGAAGTTAGTTAGCAATATTCCTAAGCCCCTTTTTGTAGGCTTTTGTCTTTTGCACGACCAAAAGAAGATTCAACATGAATATTGGAGGAGTTTTAAAGAAGAGGGACTATTAGTTCATCTTGAGTCCTTCTTGGAGTAAAAAGTCAGGCCTTCTCTTCTATATCTTCTTCTTTTCTAAAGAAGTTAAAGGATACTGATTGTAACTCATTTTTTAGAGATTTTCTCAATTTACAATAGTAGTTTCAAGTAGAATTTTTAGATTTGTATGTGGCTTTTCAAGAACCTTTTGAATCAATAAAATATAGTGATTTTACCTTTTGAATATCTATTTTATTATTTGTGCATGGGCGACTAATACATATTTTTTGTGATTAATAATTAGTCCTCAAATATGATCTCTCATTCCAATACCTTTGAGAAGAAAACATATGTTATATGCAGGTCATAAATTGTGTTATAAAAGCTAGAATTTTGGTTATGAGAAATTTCTTGGTTTTCCTTCGAATTAAACAATTGACCTTCTTCTGAAATATTGATGTGTGAGCATGTAGACGATTGAGTTGTGTGAATAATTTATGAGATTTGTGAGAGAGTGTGTGTGTTGAGGCTGCAATATAGGTTTTAATGTTTGGTGCATCACCTCCTGGTGTTAAGAAATCTTTCCATTTTTCAGTTCTTCTATCCCTTTTCCCTATCAACAAATAGTCTTAGGAGATTATTTAAGGGGAACCAACCCATAATCTAGAGGTTCATCCTCATTTTAGGCAACTCATAGGTTTGAGGATGTCCCCATGTTGCACAGGATTGCTGAGCTTTAACGCTTAACACTCAAGGCACAATCCTTCGTGACAACAACTAGATCCTCCTTTGTTTTGAAGAGCACATAGCTTATTCCAAGCAATTATAGAAATTGTATTTTCTTTTTTGAATTACCTTTCTATAAGAACTTTCTTAAGGTTTTTTCTATTTTAGAAGCCACTCCTTTAGGTATTTCAAGCACTGACATCATATATATATATATATATATATAATTGCTGATAGGATAACCTTTATTATTGTTATTCTTCCAACCAAAGTTAACCATGTGACCTTTCATGAAGAGATTCTATTTTTAATGGATTGAGAAAGGCATTTCCAAAATTTCAATTTATTTGCACCTAAAAACATAGGAATCCCCAAATATTTTACAAGGAATACTTTTTATTTTGAAGCCAAGATTATCAATAATGCACAAATAAATTTTTGATTTGGAAGGATTAATGATCTGACCAAAAACATGACAATAAATTTTAGAGACTTTTTAATAATTTTAGCCTCCATAATTGAGGGATAACCAAACAACAATGTGTCATCAACAAATAATGCATGAATAATGGGCATATCCACTCTTGGTATAGAGATCCCCTTGTTTGAATCCTTCAAAATTATTCTACTGAGAGATTTTTTCATTAAAATAAAAGAAAAGGTGAAAGAGGATCACCTTTCTTTATTTCTTGAGAGGATCAAAAGAAACCAACTGGATAACCACTAAAAAAACACAATTTTTTTTCTCTTTATATGCATTATAGAATCCATTTACACCATTTTTGTGCAAAGCCAAAATTTTCCAAAACTTGCATGAGAAATTCCCAGCATAATTTAATATAATATTTCAGCATATCCAATTTTATAATCATATCACGCTACTTGTTTGTGTGATTGGAATGGAGGATTTCATGTGCAATTAATGCACCTTACATAGTCTCTTTTCTTGGAACAAAACCACCTTGTTATTTAGAGATAATTTTTGGTAATTTTTTTTCCAATATCATGGTAATTGATTTAAAAAATATGGTTAGCATAATGATAAGATGCATTAGGGAGGATGAAGTATATGATATCCTTAAGGCTTGTCATGATGATCCTTATGGAGGCCAATTTTTAGTCAAGAGAACAACTCTAAAGATCTTGAACACTAGTTATTATTGGCCTACAATTCACAAAGATGTATCTAAATACACAATGAGGTGTGATAGATGCCACTAGATGGGTAGACCTACAAGGAGTGATGAAATGCCTCTCCAACCACAATTGGTTATTGCACCATTTGTAAAATGGGGGATTAGACTTCATTCATCCAATACTTCTAACATCTAACAATAAGGAATACATTTTAGTCTGCACAAACTATCTCACAAAATGAGTGGAGGTTAAAACACTATATTTTTCTAGAGATGGAAAGGTTACCAAATTCCTTTATGAAGAAATCTTCACCAGGTATGATGTACTTAGAGAGATAGTAATAGACCAAGGACCCCAGTTTACTTATGATTTGATTGCAAAGTTAGTAAATGAATATGAAATTAGACACAAAAAGTCAACCCCCTACCATCCACTAGCCAATGGGTAAGTAGAAGTTACAAATAGGGAGATAGAAGCCATTCTAACAAAGATAGTTCAGCTGCATTAGAAGGACTTGGGAACGAGATTATTTGAATTTTTCTGGGTATATAGCATGGTAGGGAAGACCATACCGATGTTCACACCATATGAATTGGTTTATCAGAATTTTTTTGTTCTGCCAATTGAATTTGAGTATAAAACACTAAGACAATGGTATAGCTTGAAATGGACTTGTTTGTAGCTCAAAAGAAAAGACTACACAATCTCAATACTCTAGACAGAATAAAGATGGAAGAAGTTCATATATAAAGATTGTACAACAACAAAGTATTAGATGACATGATAGGTTTATTAAAACAAAATAATTCAATGGAGATCGGGCTATGCTTTATGACCTACCCTATAAAGACCACAAAGGAAAACTACAAACATGATGGTTTGGTCCTTATGAAATTAAGCATGTTTTCTAAAATGGAGTGGTCTAGCTAACTACCATAGATTCAATTTGATTATCCTTAATGGTCAATGAGCATATATTAAAGCTTTATAAAAAACCATTATGTAATGAGGAGTTTCTACGTGATGTACAATAACAATTTCTACCATATACAGATTCATCATTGCATGTAAAAAATGCAGACAAGATTGAAACATCAAGTGATACATCTATGGATGAGCCAACCAAATCATCTACTAATGATTAACATGAAACTCTCTCTAAATAAAATATTATATGTACACACATGCACTATGTACCATCAACACAAATTATTTTTAGATGTACACAACAAGTTCATGGGACCTATAACAACAACTCCAAGGCATTTCAAAAAGGGACCTATTCTACTTCTACCCATAACACTTATCTCTAGTTCACTACCACTACATACACATTCACTATTACTTGTCATTACATATCAATTATATCATCTTGACATGCATAGAATCCACTCTACCATGCATCCCATGTAGCATCACATCTCATCATTAATAATATCGTACTCATTGTAACTTTATTTTTTAATATTTAAATTTTTTGGGCACATGTCATCAATCTAGTTAACTATTAAAACAATACATATTGCTAAAGTACCAAGACATTTAATTCTATCATTTCACATTCTATGTCAAGTAGCTGCATGAAAATGCCCAGTTCACCTCACATGTGCCACTTTTCCATCATAACACACTTTCAAATACTTTTCTTTTTATTAACTATGATTAACAATCAATCTAACCCAAGCATCTAGTTAGAAGTATCCCTAGAGAAATTAAATGCATGTTGAGCCTACAAAAATATTTTTGGTCTAGTTCCAAGTACAAGACAATTTAGTTACTTCAATACAATGTTCTTCATTAGCAATGTTGAGCTTTGTGGAACATATTTGTGGCCTTGTAGTGACAACTCTTCTCCAATGCAAGCCCATGTCAAAGGTCCATTATCTTCAACTTTCAAGTTGCTTTTAGTTATAGGTATTCTTATTTTCTCTATGGTGTTTACAATTGTTATCATGATTAAATAAAGAGCTCTTAAAAAGGACAAAACTTCAAGACAATGGAAGTTGATTGCATTCTAGAGGCTTGATTTTCTTGTGAAGATGTTCTAGAATGCCTAAAATGAGACAACATTATAAGTAAAGGTGGAACTGGAATAGTTTACAAGGACCATATGTCCAATGGAGAGGAAGTTACAGTAAACATCTTGCTACAATAGGATGAGGACCTTATTCACACAACCTTGGATTCTCTGCAAAGATTCAAACTTTGGGAAAAATACGTCATCACCATATACTCAGATTGCTTAGCTTCTACTCTAACTAGGAAACCAATTTGCTGGTTTATAAATACACACCCAACAAAAGTCTTGGAGAGCTCCTACATGGTAAGAAAGGTGGCCATTTGCATTGGGATATAAGGTACAAGATTACACTTTAGGCTACCAAGGGGTTATGCTACCTTCATCACAATTGCTCTCAAATTATTATTCATAGAGATGTCAAGTTCAACAACATAATTTTTGGATTCAAAATTTGAAGCCCATGTTACAAATTTTGGGCTTGCAAATTTTTTGTAAGACTCTAGAGCATCTGAATGCATGTTTGCAATAACAAGCTCTTATGGATACATTGGACCAGGTAACTTGTTCACTATTATTTCAGTGTTTTACATGACATTTTCTAGCATTTTATTTTCAACTAGGTATGTTTTTATTTCTTAATATTGAATACATGTGGTTGGGTTTATGAGTTGGGAGTTGATGCAAAACACTTTTCAACCGAACCAAAGAAAAATAGGTTATGAGGTTCACCAAATATGAAATGAAGAATAGTGGGGTTTGATAAACCTATTTCCCTTAGTTCATTAGAAAATGAGATCCCCACAAAGAATTGACTAACAACCCTTAAGTGAATCAATTCAATGCGAGTATCTTCATATTTCCTTATGCTTGAGGATGAGGATATCATCCTGAACAACAGTTTTGTGAGATAAAATAAAAATAGAAAATTGACCTAATTATGCTAGTTCAAACTTAAAACATGAATTTAAAGGTCAATACTAATAGAAACAACAAAATTTCTACATATTTGAGAAGGTCTGAATGTTGTGTACCTTTCACAAAAATATAGTTTTAGGAGGAAAACTAGGACTCATTCACCCATGGGTGAATGGGTCTTTTGTCAAGGTTTTCAGAACAATTTTGGGAGCCTCTAATATTGATTTGTAACTTTTGTTTGATCTCGGTCTCAGTGTTGGAAATCATATCTATAGGTGAGATTCCGTGATTTGACAACAACTTTGGCAACTTTTGCAACTTTGACAACTTTTCCAATTTTGATCTTCAAGAGGCCTTCAATCCTTCTTCAACCTAATATATGCAACACAAACATAAGAGATATATATTTTTTTTTTTGGTGAATGGGGATTTGCCTTGGTCAAACCCCATTTTGGTAATCAAACCTTGAAATAAAATGAAATAGCATGAAAGGAATAATGAATGAACAAATCTATGTTACCACTCACCAAAACCTTAGATAAGCCTTAGGATGGAGATCTTCAACTTGCATGAAATGGATTCAATGGATCTGGATCTTGATGCTTAAATAATACTTTGAATGCTTGGCTTGATCTTTGAAACCTACATCACAATGTTTTCTCCAAAAACATGCATGATGCAAGAAGACTTTGACATGATAATTTGATCTTGATTTCTACAATAAATCTTTTATAATTTTTCTCTTGAATGCTCTTGATCATCAAATTAGCTCTTGTTAAATTTATTTTGAATTTCTCATGAAATTCTCTAGGTGAAACTTAGAAAATAACCTTGTATTTATAGGTAGGTATCCTTAATTTTCCGAAATTTAAATATTACAAGCTAACATTGAAATATGGATTTTGGGACCTTAAAATAATACCAAAAACATATTTTAAATTTAGGTTCAAATGCATAGGGAGGACCCAGAGGTCCCTATTCCTAGAGCACACATTGCTCAAGGTGAATTTTTATGTGTTGGCATTAATTATTGTCGGGTTTCCCCTTCAAAAAATGTAATTTATTAGTCTTGTAGATACAAAATAGGGCTTATTAAGGCATAATTAAGTCCAATTTAATTAGGAGGGCCCAAAAAAAGTGTGCAAATGTAAAGGGATACATCTTTCTACACTACATTTAGCCCCCACTTTAGTGAGAGGATGACCTTGCGTCAAACTCACACTAAAGTAGATAATCAAGAGAGGTCTAATTGTATAACTGTTGGAAATATAAGATGAAAAAGGTTAAGGAGGATGATTAACTCCCCAAGATCTAAGATCTCATGGAAAAACCAACAAAGGCACAAAGAGACACATTCCTATGTTAAATATATATGTAGTAGCAATGACAAGATAATCATACAAAGTTAGACTTAGAGAAAAGAAATCAAAAAGAAAAAGGGGTGGATCATACCTTGACTATTTGTCCAACTCGATGTGGATCAATCCTTAGTTGTTTGTCTGAAAATTTTTACAAGTTAAACCCATTGTCCACTATGCAAACAAAATGTGCTCACAAGGGCTAGTGAAATCCGCTATCCACTAGCTGAGCCCCATAAAAGTGGCCAATGAGAGCATCTTATTAGGCTCCCATTGAGATAACCATACCAAAGTTCTTCCTCCAATAAATTTGACAATGCACCACAAAATATGAACTTTGAGATTCATAAGGTTAGCAAGCTACGTTATGCTAGACACTTATGAACAAAATCGGCTCCACTAGTGCAAGCAAGGTGTGTTATGGTTGGTGGCCATGAAAAGGGGTCATAAATTTGAGCTTCACAAGGCTAGAAAGTTGTCTTATTCTAAACACTTATGAAAAAATAAGGATAATACATGTTAAAAGTGGTTTTCTTAGTTCATGAAAGGTCTCAACTTAGGGAACATTGTGCCTAATGTCTCCAAAAGAGGACTAGTCTAGGATAAAAGATTCACAACTTAGGGAATGAAATGCATAATATCACTACTAAGAGGAATCCTATGCTAAGAAAGGTCACACTCTTGAAGTACATCAAAGCCAATGACACCACCAAGAAGAGGACACATCATTGAAGTAAGAAGACCACACATAAGAAACATAAGATATAGTCAAAAATTTCAAAATGATAATGCCAATGTATGCCCCCACTTTAAAGAAATTGCTAACACCATGTTGTGAGAAATTAATTTATAGTAGTAAATGATAAATTCTAAACAACAAAGAAGAGATGAGAGCTTATTTGGAAATCGCTATGTCAAGCATATGTTTCCAAATGAAGCTACATCATGAATAAGGGGTTGCTCCCAAATAAAATCCCAAAATAACACATTAGGGATCCATAGATTTGGGGTTAGTGTATGTCTTTGCTACAATGATATTATAGAGCTCATAAATATCATCATTCCCCAAATACTCATAGAACTTAAAGAATGAAACATAGAGAAAGAAAAAAAGAAAAGATTTTGGGTCAACATGGAAGAGACCTAATGTCTCGATGCGTTGTGTCATCCCTAAAAGAAAAACAAAAGACAAGAGAAAATATAAATGATTTACAATATATAGAAGAATGTAGGTACAAAGAGAGGAATGAACATAAGGACATGCCAAACATAATAGTATGGGAGATCACATTACACACATTCAATCACATAAACAACATAAAAATAACGAAAAGAAAATACTAGTACAACACATGCAAGTCAACCTATATTAGGTTGTTTGCATCCCAATCTTGTTCATCATATGTGGAAGGTGGATAACTAGCTAAAGGGACAACATCGAGTGCTATACTAGGAGCATTACCAAGTTCATCACGTGGCAGGTCACTATTTTGAGGAGGATCATCATGGTTTTTATAATTTAAGCTCATGGAAGAGGAAAACAATAAATTTAACTCATTATGCACTTCCTCATCAATTTTAGCAATCTCATTGTCATCATCCATATTTATCACAATAGGAGGTCTAATGATGATATCCATAGAAGGTGCTTGTTCTTGTTGTGGAAAAGGTGGAGAATCATCATGTATTTATTTAATTAGCATTAGATCTTGATTTTATATTTTATCCTCTTCTTTCAACTTATGAGAAATAGCACGACATCTACGCCTATGCTCTTTAGCATTTTTGTTTCTTTTTGTACAATTTTCAAGTTATGATTGTGTAGGAGTGGGTTTATCAACCATAAGTTTATTTTCTTCCCTTAAGGGAGGAACAAAAGAAACCATGGAAGGTTGTTCAACCACTTTCTCTTTAGCTTTATAAACCTATTTGACTTTAGGAGGCACAATTGGACTTATTTGGTTATCTCATGGTCTCTTATAGGAAATGGGTAAAGGACTTGTCATGGATTGGTCTTGGTTACTTGGAAGGGTTTTTGGTTCAGTCATTGTCTCATCAAGGATAGGAGGCTCAATCATGGGTTGAGGCATATTTATAAGGGACAATTTTATTATGCATTTGACTTTGAACTTTTGGTAAGATTTGAAAAAAAGTATTCACGAGGTCTAATAGGTTCCATAGGTTTAGGCCAAAAGAAATAAAATAAGAAATTCCCATGGGAAGACACATGATTAAAGCCACTATGGTGCATAGTAGAGATATCATTTCCAAATGGAAACTTTGATCATTTATGTACAACTGATGGGACAAAATTCATGGAGCAAAGACATGGGTAGCCCAACTTCACATGAAATTGGTCTGACGACAAGACGATGGAGAATGAGACACTTAATTATTTTGGTCCAACTTTGAGAGGAAGAGTTATCAAACCTATCATAGGGAAAGAAAAATCATTATGTGTTTTGATCCATGCTTTTGGTTGTTCATAAGTATCTTTATAAATTTCATGCACAAATAAGAATTATTCGATTATCACATTCTCTAAATAGATGGGATCAATTAATATCCCATTAGGGGGATTGTCATTGATTCTTTCAACTATGTAAAGATGACCATTGGGGTGCATTTTTTATTTTCTTTTGAAGAGAAAGAAATGCCAAGGGACATATTGGTTTGGCCCTTATGGGGTTTAACTTCAATGATTCCAAGCATAGATTCTGTAGGATTTTACTCATTATATTTCAAGTTATTCATATCAACATTCATCACATCATTCTTAGTTTCACTAGCTTTGACAAAGGAGATGTTATGATTTGGCATAGAATTGGTAAAGATTTATGAGTTTTGGTTAGGAGGGGCTATGATCTTATTACCTTGATCATTAACACCACCAATTTGAATATGATTAGAATCAATGAGGTCTTGCACAATATGTTTAAGACGCTTACAATGTTCTCTATCATGTCCATTTTGTCGGTGATAATGGAAGAAGGAATTTTGTCTATAGTTTGGAGGTAAAGGCTTAGTAGGATCAAAAGCTCTAACATTAGGTAAGGAAATTAAGTTCTTGTTTAAGAGCTGCAACATGGTGTTATGAAGGGTAACAGGTAGAGGGGTAAATTGTCTATTCCTCTCCCCAGATGCATGTGGATTTTTTGTCTTTATAGCATCCAATTGGGTGTCAACATGTTGAGTTGGTTGAGGGGGATTAAGTTGTATTAAGACCGTATTTGGTTTCATGAATGGTTAGTAGTTTGTTCAAGATATGGATTCAGATTTTTCAAGATGATTATAGGGAGTTTTCACTTCATGGATACTAACCAAGTTTTGGTAATCATGAAGGGGAGTACATAAGTGTGTAAAGGAGGAAAATTTCAACATCTCAAGTTTAACTTGGATTTTATTCTGCAAATTTGCAATAAAAATTCTTTGAAGGTCAGGATTGGGAATCTTAATGTTTATTTGTGAGTAAAGAAATTGGTATCATGCTATGAAATAAATGACCTTTTCATCATCCTTTTGTTTTCATGTCATTAAATCATATAAGGTCATCTTGGGACCCATGTTTATTTGAAAGTGGTTGAGAAAGGCATCAAATAGGTCATTGAATGAACGTATTAAGTTATTCGGAATAGAGAAAAAATGTTCCAAAGCAATATCCTTCAAGGATCTAGGGAAGAGTTTAGCCAATATTTTATCTTCAAAAATGAAATCACTACATAAGGCTATGTATGCGGAAACATGGCTAACAAGATATTTCCCACCACATTTCTCAAATCTAGGAACCTCTATACCTTGTGGTATTTGTGTTCTCAATATCTCAAAGGATAATGGGTTGGTTTTGACTTATTGTGAAGGTTGGCCATTGTGCTTTTGGTTTAGTGTGGTAATTTTTTGTTGGAGGGATGAATCATTTTGCAAGAGTTGGTTAAGGACGAGATCATTGTTAGTGTTTTGAGATGAAGGTGAATATGGTGGATATGTGTATGTATTTGGAGAGAAAGTGGATTGTAAGTTTGTGAAGGGAGATGGATTAGGAGATATGATATTTGAATGCACAAAGCTAAAGGGATTCCCAGTGGAAATACCTAAGGTAGTGTTGACATTGCTAGTAGGTTATATGGTTGTTAATAGTTGGATTAGTGTATGTTGGAATAGAGGTCATGGTTGTGGAAGGAGGAATTGGATTTCGACCTTGAATTTGAGTATATCCCAAAGTTTGAGCACTAGTCATTGTAGGGACATTTTTATCAACAATATAAGCTAGGCTACACACAATCTCTATTCCATGTTCATTTTCAAGCATTTCCCTCATGTTATCTATGGTAGGAATTGTAGTACCAACAATTTATTCAAAACTCACAAATTTTTTTAAAAAATATAATTCTTTGTCCATTTTTCTTAGGTTCTCTTGAGGGACATTAGTTGTTGAGAAAATGTGTCTCAACCTTACTATTACATAAGGTACTATTGATCCATAAGGTATTGTTCATCCGACGATGACATGGGGTGTGTGGGGGTTACCATTCATCATTATGTCTCATAACTAGTGCTTGATATTTTATTACCTTGAATTTCCCTAGAATGTAACCCTATTTTATTAGGGTGTTGTATTATGGCTATGTATTACGATGTATTCTGAGAGTTTGATAGCGGACGTGCTACCTTTGGATCTCTAAGTGGTGATACTCTTTTAAGAAGCTTGCTTTGCAAGTATATTGTAATCTTTGTAATTTTTGAATAATATATTGGGCGGCTTTTAAAATGTGGGGTTATTCTCTCGAAAGGGTTTTCCCCACGTAAATCACTGTGTTGTGGTATGCATGATATATTTGTTTATTTCTGTTTTTGTTTATGTATTTGTTAAAGATTTATAAAAGTTTTGCATTATACTCCTCTCAAGATTAGTTTAGGAATTTGTTCTGCTACCTTAGCTTCCTTACATTAGCAATCATTGTGTCAACATCAGTCACATTGGTTGTGGGTAGGGAGGTCATAGGAAATGAGGTATGAAAGCTATGGTCCATAGTGGGTTGACTAGTATCAATACTATGAATGAAAGAGTTGGAAAACCTAAGATCCATGGTGAGTGATGTATCACAGGATGACATGAGTCTGGAACTACATCTCATGATATTATTGGTAATAGGACACTAGGTTGTGAAGCTCATTCAGGTTTCACCAAACCTATGTGGGAGCAAAAATGAAGGATAGCTTCCAAATAAATGCAATTAATCACCCTAGAATATGAAATGAAATGTAAGTATGTAAAAGAGATAAGAATTTTTTGATTATACTATGCAAAAATCTGAAAATGATATTGTTTCTAAATGCAATTTTGAATTCCAACAATGCACTATTTTTGAAAAATTAACCTTAAAATGAACAATTTCAAAAAACATGAATTTTGGAAACTGAAACATCAAGCTAAATGTAGGAATATAGAATGTAGAAATAGTGTTTTTGATGCTTAGAAATGCATAAATATCCCCGATTAGGGACTCATTCACTCATGGGAAAATGGGTCTTACTTCAGGGTTTTTAAAAATTAAATTACATATTTTGAGTTGATTTTGATGCTTTCCAATTTTGGATGCAAATAGGGAAATACAGTTGCAGATTTTTGGAAAATTGGGCCTATATGCAAGTGAAAAATAATGCTAAATGACAAGCAAAAAGACCTAATTTGAGATGCAATTTTGATTCAATTTTGTGATTTAAATGACTGATTATGCAATGCTATGTAAACACTATGCAAAATAACTAAAATTCTTGAACTTCCTAGGTTTTAAAGAATGAAAGAATGAAAACTTAAAACCCTAAATGAGATGAAAAATAATTCAAGTAAACAACCCTAAATGAAATGAAAATTAATGCAATGCAATGCAAAGTAATGCAAATCTTAGATCTAGGGATGAAATGGACCCCAAAATTAGAAATTTATGATTCTCAAAAGTTAGGTTCACCAAAATTAATCGAAAAAAAATAGGTTATGGGGTTCACCAAATATGAAATGAAGAATAGTGGGGTTTGATAAACCTATTTACCTTGGTTCATTAGGAAAGGAGATCCCCACAAAGAATTGACTAACAACCCTTAGGTGAATCAACTTAATGTGAGAATCTTCAAATTTCCTTATGCTTGAGGATGAGAGTATTAGCTTGAACAACACTTTTGGGACATAAACTAAAAATAGAAAATCAACCTAATTATGCTAGTTCAAACTTGAAACATGAATTTAAAGGTCAATACTAACACAAACAACAAAATTTCTATAGATTTGAGAAGGTCTGAATGTTATGTACTTGTTACCAAAATGCACTTTCAGGAGGAAAATTGGGACTTATTCCCCATGGGTGAATGGGTCTTTTGTCGGGGTTTTAAGAAAACTTTCAGAAGCCTTTGATATTGAACTGTAACTTATGTATGATCTAAGTTTCAGTGTCAAAAAGTCAGAAACTAGATCTATAGGTGAGATTCTGTGATTTGACAACTTTGACAACTTTTCCATTTTTTCTCTTCAAGAGGTCTT
Source organism: Sequoiadendron giganteum (assembly GCA_007115665.2). NCBI lineage: Eukaryota > Viridiplantae > Streptophyta > Pinopsida > Cupressales > Cupressaceae > Sequoiadendron > Sequoiadendron giganteum. Next base: position 456,188,960 of record CM021109.1, read on the forward strand.
TAATCCTTCTTCAACCTAAGATCTACAACAAAAACACAAGAGATAAATTTTTTTTCTAGTGAATGGGGGTTTTCCTTGGTCAAACCTCATTTTGGTAATCAAACCTTGAAATGAAATGAAATAGCATGAAAGGAATGATGAATGAACAAATATATGTTACCACTCACCAAACTCTTAGATAAACCTTAAGATGGAGATCTGCAACATGCATAATTTTTTTCCAAGAATGGAATGGATGAAGGTGTTGTCATTGATGTCAACTGGTCATCTGGTTATCAATTGGTTGTTGTTGGCTATATATGTTGAGGATATTGAGAAAATTGTATTGAAAGAAGTTTGTTGGTGTTTAGTGATTGCTTCAATTTTTTCTTTGGTTTTTTCTCCTATGTTTGTGTGGTTTAGATATGTTGATCATATTTTTTAGAAGATGCTATATCCAAATTTTTAGCATTTGATTCATTGTACAGTGAAAGTTATGTTCACAAGTTGTGAATTGTAGTTTTTTTGTGTTTCTAGTTAAGGTCCGGGAGAAATGTTGTTGGTCCAAATTTCTCTTTGGTAAAGTCTTATGATTTGCAGTTCTAGAGTTGAGTTGCCTTGATCCTATTGAAGATAATTTCAACATTTGGAAGATTTGTGCTTAATGGTTCTATGTGTTTTACACTGGTTTGACCAACCTTGTGTTGAACACTACCTTTGAAGTTGATGAAGCATGTTGGATCTATTTGGGTCCCTATGAAGCATGTGTTTGGGTCACCCTCATTCTAATTTTCACCCTAGCATGTTTTGGTGCCAACCTAATTTGAATTTAATTTTGATGGCCGACTTTGGATATATTTCAAAGTTGAAGACAATATAAATATAGGATGAGTTAGTGGTGAATCATATACAAGAGAGAAGAAGAGAGATAAGTGAAAAGAAAAAGATCAAATAGAGGTGAGATTGATGTGAATCAATGAGTGTGTGTGATGTGAGTGTGGTAGATCAATGCGAAGCATAAATGTTGAGTTTTTAGATGTATTGAGAAGAAGGTGAACTCTATCATTCATGCATGTCTGCGAGTGATTGTGGTGGAATCCTTTGTTTCATTGAGACTATCTTTTCTTTGTACCAAGTATTCTTTGTCTTCTTTGTATCTCAGTGGTAGTGAGCCCTCTGAGTTGTTAGCTTTGTTGGACAGTGAGTCCTTGTTTTGGCAGTGATCCTTGTTTCACAGGAACTGAGCCCTCTGGGTTGTTAGCCCTATTGGGTAGTGAGTCCTATGCTAGATAGTGAGTCCTTGTTTTGGCAGTGAGCATTGTTTCATAGGAAGTGAGCCTCTTGTAATCGGTTTTGATATTCTATATAGTGTGAGTTAATCCTCACGGTGGTTTTTCCCTTATTGGGTTTTCCACGTAAATATGGTGTGTTGTGTTTGTGTGATGGTTTTTAGTTTCTGCACTTGCACTTAATGTATAATCATTTAAGTAGTATCAAAGATTAGTTCTGGTAATTGAATTAAAAGTTTAATTTTGTGACAACTGATTCACCCCCCCTCTTATTTTTCCTATTCAATAATTGGTATCAAAGCTTGGATCCTTGGTGAAGAGCTTAACCTCTTGAGGAAGGTTCGAGATGGCTGGAAAAATGGTTTATGATTATCCGAGGTTTGATGGAACAAATTATGCTATTTGGAAAATATTGATGGAAGAATATCTGGAGTATTATGGATATGATGTGAATAAACCTTACAAGAATCCTTACAGTCCTGCTAATGTTTCAAGTACGCTTAATAAGATCAAAGCACATGAAGTAAAAAATAAGGTGAAGTACATTTTGAAGAACAGTCTGGTACATTCCTAGTTGATTAAGGTTAAAAATTTGAAGACTACTAAGGAATTCTGGGATGATTTGGAAAGACCACATGAAGGTGATGAAAGAGTCAAAGAGGAAAAATTGTAGAATTTGGAGACATAGTTTGAGCTTCTACATGTGTCTAAAGATGAGAATGTTAAAGCTTATGCACAAAGATTGGATGGGATAGTGGCTGAAATGCAAGGACTTGGTGCTACTATAGATGAAACTAGGATTGTAAAGAAGATTCTCAGAACTCTCACTGATTATTATAGTGAGAAGGAGTGTGCTATTGAACAAAGTATAGATTATAAGACCTATACTAAAGATCTATTGTTGGCATTTTTGACATCTTATGAGATGAGGAAGCCAAGTCTAAGGAATAGATGCAAATCAAAGACTTCTTTTAAGGCTAGAAAAGTTGAAGATCCGGATGATGAAAAATTTGATGAAATAGAAGCTAACTTTGAAAGAAGGATGAGGAAAGGCTCTGACAAGTATGAAGGTAAGTTACCCTTTAAATGCTTTAGTTGTGGATAAATAGGTCATTATGCTGCAAAGTTTCTGGAAAGAGCTAAAAGGAATAAACAAAGATATGAGAAAGAAAAGAAAGGAAAGAAGATTAACAGAGCATATTATGTGAATGAGAATACTAGTATATCTGATGAGGATTTAGAATACGAAGATCCTAATGAAAATGAATGCTTTCTCTTGGCTATAAAGGATGAACCTACTTCTGCTAATTCTAAAAAATAAGTGAAGGAAAGCCCTTCGGAGAAGGAGAAAAATGAAGGTATGATTATCTCTGCCCTACATGATAAACAAGAAAATAATTATTGGGTAGTTGATAGTGGTTGTTCACATCACATGACTGGTTATAAAAGTAAGTTTTTTAAGATTGAAAAATATGATGGAGGCTTGGTTATGTTTGGACATGATACTGGTGCTAAAATTTGTGGGATAGGTTCAGTAAGTTTTGATGGCAAGCATCATACTAATGATGTCTACTATGGTAATGGTTTAAGGAATAATATGTCGAGTGTTGGTCAGATGTACAGTATGAGATATGATCTTTTGTTTAAGGATGAGAGATGTGAAATCTGAAAAGGATCCAGAACATTGATTGCTGCAACAAAGAAAACTAAACGAAATATCTACCAACTTAAGGGTGTTGATGGATGATGCATTATGAATCAGATTAATGATAGTTGGTTATGGCATTAGAGAATGTGTCAAATGAATTTTGATAACTTGGAGAGGATTAGTGTTGTTCAAGCCATGAGAGATTTACCAAGGATTACAAAGCCTGTTAATGTTATTTACAAGAATTGTCAGTTTGGAAAGCAAGCAAGAAATCATTATCGATCAAAGGAATAGTCTACTATCGAACTACTAGATTTAACTCATACAAATCTCTATGGTCCTACAAGAGTGTGAAGTCTACTTGGTGAAAGGTACTTTATGGTTTTAATTGATGATTATTCTAGATATACATGGGTTACATTTCTTAGAGAGAAATTAGATGCATTAGATAGATTCAAGACATTCAAAGCTATGGTTGAAAATGAAGTAAACTTGAAGATAAAATGATTAATATTTGACAGAGGTGGAGAATCCACCTCCCATGAATTCAATATGTTTTATGAAATGCATGGAATAAAGAGATAGTTATCTGCTCTCAGAACTCCTCAGCAGAATGGAGTTGTTGAAAGGAAAAACAAAACAATTCAAGAGGTTGATAGATCAATGATTACTAAGCCCGGTTTACCATAATTTTATTGGAAAGAAAAAATTCATAGTATTGTTTATGTATTCAATCAATTTCAAGCAAGATAAAATAGTACAAATAATCCCTATAAGCTATGGTTTGGAAGAATTCCTACTGTTACTATTTCAAGGTATTCAAAAGAAAATGTTATATGAGAAGAGGAGAAGAAACTTTGGGAAAGTTTGATGCAAGAAGTGATAAAGGCATTTTTCTCGGATATTCTACTAAAAGAAAAGAATACAAATGTTTCAATAAAAGAATGAGAAAGATCGTAAAGAGTGCAAATGTCAAGGTTGTTGAAAGAATGAAGAATTCTATTGACATTGATGTATATGTATCTGATGAACCCGATTGTGTAAGAATAGAAGAGATTGAAGAACAAGAAAATGATGAGCAAGAGAAGTAGGTTGAACATAATGAAAAAGAAGAAGAAGCTCTGGTGGTGTCACCTAAGACACCTAGGTATGTACACAAGAATCATTCAGAAAGTCATATTATTGGTGACAACACAAAAGGTGTATTGACTAGAAGCAGAGCTATTGCTGAAGTGAATTTGTGTTTACTTTATGAGATTGAACCGAAGACTGTAAGTGAAGCTTGTAAAGATTAACATTGGATGGAAGCCATGAAATAAGAACTTATGTAGATTGAGAAGAATAAAACTTGGGAATTGGTCCCAAGACTGATAGATAAAAACATCATTAGATCTAAGTGGGTATCCAGAAATAAGTTGAATGAGAATGGAGAAGTAGTTAGAAACAAAGCAAGGATTGTGTGTAAAAATTACTCACAAGTAGAAGGCATAGATTTTTAGGAAATTTTTTCTCTAGTAGAAATAATGGAAGCTATAAAGATGTTCTTAGCATTTTCTACTCATAAACAGTTTAAGGTCTATTAGATGGATGTAAAGACAACATTTTTGAATGGTGAGATAGAAGGACTCTACATGGAACAACCAGAAGGATTTTAGTTGACAGATCAACCAGATATGGTGTGCAGATTGAAGAAAGCTTTATATGGATTGAAGCAAGATCCTAGAGCTTGGTATGCGAGTTTGGACAGGTATTTGATTCAATAAGGTTTCAACAAAGGTACGAAAAATAGTAATCTATATTTAAAGATTGAAAATGAAAAAATATTCATTGTAGTTGTGTATGTTGATGACATTATCTTTGGAGGAAATGAAAATATGTGCACAATGTTTGTGAAAAAGATGCATAAAAAATTTGAAATGTTTATGTTTGGAGAGATGAATTTCTTTCTTGGGTTACATATTAATCAAACAAAGAAAGGAATTTTTGTTTCATAGTCTAAGTATGTGAAAGAGATGTTGAAGAAGTTTGGGATGGATGGTTCCAAATTGGTATGTACTCCTATGGTGACTAGTTATAAATTGGGTAAACATGATGATTCACCTAAGGCTGATCAGATCAAGTATAGATCTATGATTGGTGGATTATTGTATTTGATTGCTACTAGATCGGATATTATGCATGATGTCTATCTTGTGTCTAGATTTCAAGAAGATCCTAAGGGGACACATGTTGTTGTTAAAAGAATTTTCAGATATTTGAATGGCACTTTGGATTATGGGTTATGATATCTTAGAGATAATAAATTTATACTTAGTGCCTATACATATGTAAATTGGGTTGGATGTGTAGATGACATAAACAGTACAGGTAGTGGTCCATTATTTCTTGGATGCAGATTGGTGGCATGGTTGAGAAAAAAGCAAGATTCAGTCTCCTTGTCCTCTATTGAAGTTGAGTATATTGTTGTTGTATCTTGTTGTACACAAGTTCTATGGATGAGACAAACATTGAAATATATCAAAACAGTATATGATGATCCTATTTCTATTTTCTATGATAACACAAGCGTAATTAACATTTTAAAGAATCCAGTGATGCACTCGAGGACAAAGCATATATCTATTAGGTATCATTTCTTGAGAGAGAAGTTCATGGAGAATGAAGTAAATATTGAGTATGTTTCGACGATGGATCTAATTGCTGAAATTTTCATGAAGGCTCTTCCTAAAAATACTTTTGAGTATCTCTGGGAGAAGTTAGGAGTCATTGCCTCTCCTTTCTTGAAATAGATGCATATGGAGATGCATTAGTCTAGTGGATCTATGGATCTATCCTTCTTCTGGATTGATGTTTTGGTGGCTACTCTCAGGGGGAGCATGTAGTGTTAGGTGTTGTCATTGTGAATATTCTATCTTTTATGTCAAAGGAGAAATCAATGTAAAACATTCTTTTGTGTTTTCCATTGGTGTCAAAGGGGGAGAGGAAGCATGCAAAAGAGGAGATGAAGCATGTGTAGAAAAAGAGAAATAATGTAAAAGATTATCTACTAAGGTGGAGAAATAGAAATACAAATCTTGAGAAGTGTATTCAAAGCTAGTATGGTGTCTTTGATGGTTTTTCACATCATGTGTTGTCATCAATGAAAAAGGGGGAGATTGTTGCAAGAATGGAAAGGATGAAGGTGTTGTCATTGATGTCAACTAGTTAGGTAATTATCAACTGGTTTTTGTTGGCTATATATGTTGATGATATTGAGAAAATTATATTGTAGGAAGATTGCAGGTGTTCATTGGTTGCTCTAGGTTTTGTTCTAGGTTTTTCTCCTATGTTTGCATAGTTCTGATATGTTGATTATGAGTTTTAGAAGATGATATATGCAATTTTTTAGCATTTGATTCATTGTACAATGCAAGTTATGTTCACCAATTGTGAACTATATTTTTTTGTGTTTCTAGTTGAGATTTGGGAGAAATGTTGTTGGTCTAGATTTCTCTTTGGTAAATTCTTATGATTCACAGTTCTAGAGTTGAGTTGCCTTGATTTTGTTGAATATAATTTCAAAATTTAAAAGATTCGTGCTTAATGGTTCTATGTGTTTTACACTAGTTTGTCTGACCTTATGTTGAACACTACCTTTGAAGTTGATAAAGCATGTGTTTGGGTCGCCGTCATTTTATTTCTACCCTAGGATGTTTTGGCACTGAACTAATTTGAATTTAATGTTGATGGCCGACTTTGGATATGTTTAAAAGTTGAAGACAATATAAATACACGATGATTTAGTGGTGAAGCATATACAAGAGCGAGGAGGAGAGATAAGTGAAAAGAAAAAGAGTAGATAGATGCAAGATTGATGTGAATCAGTGATTGTGTGTGATGCAAGTGTGGCAGATCAGTGTGAAGCCTAAATGTCAAGTTTATAGATGTAGTGAGAAGAAGGTGAACTCTATCATTCATGCATGTCAGTGAGTGATTGTGGTGGAATCCTTTGTTGCATTGAGATTGTCTTCTCTCTGTAGCAAGTCTTCTTTGTCTTCTTTATATCTTTATGGTAGTGAGCCCTCCAGGTTGTTAGCCATGTTGGACACTAAGTCCTATTCTAGACAGTGAGTCCTTGTTTTGATAGTGAGCCTTGTTTCACATGTAGTGAGCCTCTTCTAATCAGTTTTGATATTCGCTACAATGTGAGTTAATCCTCACCATGGTTTTTCCCTTATTGGGTTTTCCACATAAATTGGTGTTGTTGTGTTTGTGTGATGATTTTCAGTTTTTGCACTTGCACTTAATGTATAATCATTTAAGTAGTGATAAAGATTAGTTCCAGTAATTGAATTAAAAGTTCAATTATGTGAAAACTGATTCACCCCCCTCTTAGTTGTCTTATTCAACAAAAATGGCTTTAATGGATGTGGATCTTGATGCTTGACTTGATCTTTGAAACCTACATCACAATGTTAGCTCCAAAAACATGCATGATGCAAGAATACTTTGACATGATAATTGGATCTTGATTACTACAATAAATCTTTGATAATTCTTCTCTTGAATTCTCTTGATCATCAACTTAGCTCTTGCGAAATTCCTCTTGAATTTATCATGAAATTCTCTAGGTGAAACTTTGAAAATAACCTTGTATTTATAGGTATGTATCTACTATCCTCAATTTCCTAAAATTTAAGTATTACAAGATGAGATTGAAATATGGATTTGGGGACCTTAAAATACCACAAAAAACATATTTTAAATTTAGGTTCAAAGGCCTAGGGAGGACCCATTCGCCCATGGGCGAAAGGGTTCCAAGTCCCTATTCTTGGAACACACATTTCTTAGGATAAAGTGTTGTGTTGCATTATTTATTATTAAGTTTCCCCTTCGAAAAATGTAATTTATTAGGCTTGTAGATGAAAAATAGGACTTATTAAGGCATAATTAAGTCCAATTTAATTAGGAGGGCCCAAACACATTGTGAAATTGTAAAGGGATACATTTTTCTACACTACATCAACATGTTGGGTTTATGAATTATTTAAGTACAATACTATTAATATATTGAGTCTTAGTTAGTTATGTCTAATGTTATTTTAATACAATAATGTACATTTATAAATTTATAATTTGTTTTCCAGAGTATTCTTACATGTTGAAAGTGGGTGAGAAGAGCGATGTATAGAACTTCGATGCATGGTTCTTTAGAATTGGATATAGGCATATGACGTGTTGGTGAATTTGGTAATGGAGTGGACATAGTTCAGTAGGTGAGAAATATGACATACTCTACAACCAAAAGAGTCCCCAAGATCTTAGATGTGAAGCTCTCTAGTGTTCCATTGCATGAGGTGATGCATGTGCTTTACGTGGCAACGCTTAATGTTGAGTAGCAGAGTGTGGAGAGACCAACAATGAGAGAAGTTGTTCAAATTATTTGAGAGCCTCCAAAGATAAATCCCACCAATGCCAATGAAGTTAGTGCAATGGAAATCAAAGTTATTTTTTTACATTCCTTATGAAAGTGTCTAGGCTTATTGGAGTTCTAGCAAATAATTTTGGACTTTCCAAGAATTTTAGATTTCCCCTTGGACTTGGATTTATTACGTTTCTCATTCTTCTTTCCTTTTTCTTTAGATCTTCCACAAATATTTAGGCCATCCTTGGAACTGATGAATACCTTCCTTCTCATCTCTTCAAAAATAAAATAGCCCACCACATCTTCAGTCTACAAGATAAAAAAGGTACTCCAATAGCCATAATAAGATAATCCCATGAATCGGGCAAAGAATAAAAAAAGATCTAAATTTTTTCCTCCTCATCCATTTTGACACCAACTAATGCCAATTGAGCCACCAACATATTGAATGCTTTCAAATGATTTTTAATTCATCCACCCTCTTCCATTCTCAAGGAATACAATTTCTTTGGACTCAAGAAAATTCTATTCACTAAAGCTTTGCTTGATACATCTTATCAAATTTATTCCATTGTTTCAATGCAAAGGTCTCTTCATGGACATTCATAAAAATAGTCTTCCAAGCAAAATCTAATTAGGCCTTTAGATTTATGACCCATACTATCATATTGAGAAAACAAAGTAGGATATATGGGCTTTAAAAATTTCTCATAAACAACATTCTACATATCTCAATCTATCAAAAGATCCTCCATCTTCAGTTTCCACATCTCAAAATTATTTATATATAATTTATCCACCTCTATTCTCCCTGATCAACTTGCCATTTGAAAATTTCTGTAACAAGTTCATAAAGTATATTTTGTAAAATATTCCGCTAAAATCTTGATAAGTTCAAAAAACCCAATAACCCACAATTGAAACCAAAGGTGATCAGACTCTAACACCACTTGTAAGGAAGCTAAATTAGTAGAACAACTTCTTACACTAATCTTGAAAAGTGAGTAATGTAAAAATTTACAAATCTTTAGAACAATTAAAAAACTTAAACATAAATAAACATAAATATCTTACATACCATGATAGAGTGAAATCATCAAGATCACAATATACTTGTAGAGAAAAATTCTCATAAGAGTACCACCAACCAAAGATTTAGAGACAACACAACATCTATCAAACTCTTAGAATACATCATAATGCATAGCCCTAATACAATGCCCTCATAAAATATGGGTGCCTTCTATGGATAGACATGCCAACAAAATAATTACTGTTAGATTTGAGACCTAATGATAAACAATATAGATTTACAATAATAAAGTATACATAAAATATGCCTTTTGGGGGTACTTCCCTTGAACCCTTCCTGGGTCATGTGGCCTTGAACCCCTTGTTGGGGGGTCACATTCCCTTGGATGGGGGGTACATCGACTTGCAACCCCCTGCAATAAATATATTAACCTATTATAATTGCAAGGTTTAGACACCATTTTTCCTAACAAAAATAATTTTATAACAACTCTTAAAATATTAAAATCATAGCTTGTTTAGCATATGTTGCTTAGGCTTGCAATGGATTAACCCTTCACTTGTGTCAAGTTTTGTTCCCTTCTTGTTTGTCATGTGAGTTTATAAAATATTTTGGTTTAGTTTTGTACAAGACACTTGTTGTAGGTCCTTTGGCTAAGTCTTGATGCAAATTTTGGAGTCCGTAAGAGATCCATAATCTAAAACAATACATTTTTTTGGTGATGAACCAATCATATTTGAAAGGGATGATCCTATGATAGCCAAGGTGACACACTAGAAAAATGGGTGATTCATCTCTAAAAGAGGTGATTTGAAAATAGTGCATAATTTCCTATATTTTACAAAATGTTTTATATAGGAGAATTGTACCTTAGGGTCTACTCTTCCCTCCCATGTTATTGGTTGGAGGTGCTAGTATGATGTTTTCATCCTTTAGATGATATCAAGGTTTTCTTATGATCATGAGTGTGCTTAGTTAGTCTCTATAAAAATTTAGGTGAGTTGTCACATCTCACTTGCAACCAATCACTCAATGCATTCTTAAGAAGAGATTTGTATGTCATGAACCCTTTCTTAGAGTATTTTCTTATAGTATTGGATGTTTAGTGTATGAAATTGTATACCCTTTACAATTTCATACTTTGTTTGGGTCCCTTAATTTATTGGACTTAATTAAGCTTCTAATTTGCTAAATTATACATTCTAAAGCCTTATTATTCCTCTTTTTTGTAAGGGAAAATGACATTTAATTAGTGCAATTAATATTTTAATCACCTTGAAATGTGAATATCTTGGACTTATAGGCCAGGACCCATTTTTCAATATGTCTTTGGTGGTCTTTTAATGTTTCAAATTCAATATGCAATTGTTGGATTTTAGAATCTAATTTTCAGGAGATTAGATAAACACCTATAAATACATAGTATTTTTATCAAATTCAAAGATAAGAAAGAGAAGCATCCTAAAACACACTTTATGAGAACAATCCAAGAGAAAATATTTTTTCAAGAGCATTCAAGAGTAGATTTATTAGTCATTTATTGCAGCATTCAAGATCCTCACATCATGTTCAAGCTTATATGTGTTCATGTCATCTTGTGAAGGATAATATGCATTGTTGATCATAAAGCATCGAAGAATTTGTTAGGAAGATTAAAGGTGCGAAACAAACTCTCCTAATGTCAAAACTCAGGGAAGAATGCATATATGTCTTTAATTTCGCAATTACAGCTCATTAAGATGCACACAAAAGGAATAGCAGAACAAAGAAATATACACATACACAATTGAACACCAGATTTACGTGGGAAAACCTTTATAGGAGAAAAACCCACCACACCAAAGAAAAATCTCTTCTATTATAGTAATTGAATTACATACAAGTTACAAACTCTCCTTTCAGATAATCAATCTCACAGTAGCAACATTTCCCTAATCAACCTTGTACAAAACAAATTCTGATCACACTTCATTATGTTTCACTGTTACAATGCATATTCAACATACAATGAATAACACTCATTGATCATTTGACCATCCAACCATTGAACCCATAATAGTTATAATATGTAGCCATATATAGCAAAAATCATAATCGATTCGTTCTCTATACAAAAAGTTCAGTTAAGTTTCCTCTGTTGAGCAACTGTCAAACTTCCCAGTCATCGAACGACCATCTCAAAGTCAGCAATCATCCTCCACTATTCAGCGTACACCTCAGTAGTCAACCAAGTTCATGCTTGTTCACCATACACCGCACTACTACTAGACAACCAAAAGGATCTCGTGGGGTGGCGGTATACCGCACTACTGCTCGATAGCTAGAAGGCTCCCACGGTATGGTGATATACACTGCACTACCACTAGTAGGCTGAGAGGATCCCATGGTATGCTAGTAACCACACTACCACACCTCTCTCACAATCATGTAGCAGTATAGCGGTACACGTAAGTAAGTAACACTTATATAATTCTGAGCTGATTGATGACAAAACCAAGGTTATACCAGTGAGTTTGAGACACATCTTCTCAAAAATCTCACACTTGATGAAGAACTCACTGAACCCTCTAGAGTATTCAGAAACTACTGAGATTCATGGGCCCCAATGCCCATTGAACTAGCACACCACCTATACTTGTTTGTGCTCACTGGTTTGGTTAATGCATATGCAAGATTTTCCAGAGTAACCACCTTTTTCAAATAGTCCTTTTCATCCTCCACCATATCATGTACAAAGTGCTACTGCACATCAATATATTTTGTCCTGGCATGGAAATTTGGATTTTTTGCTAGAAAAATAGCACTCTGACTATCATAGTAAATTGTAATCTTCCCTACATCAAACCCAATGTTAGAACACAAACGTTTTAACTAGATTGCTTCCTTACAGGTATGTGTAGCTGCCATCTATTCTGCTTTCGTAGTGGACAAAGTGATTACAACCTACTACTTGCTCATCCAACTAATTGCACCACCATTCACCATGAATATATATCCACTGGTGGATCTTCTGCTATCAATGTCCCTTGCCCAATCAAAATCCACATACCCACGAATGTTGAGAGTCCTTTGTGATTCAACCAAATTGTCATGGTAACACAAAGCATATTCTGAAGTGCCCTTCAGATATCTAAACACTCTTTTCACGACATCCCAATGTGTCCTTCCTGGATTTTCCATAAATTGACTAAGTACTCCCACTGCTTGGGCAATGTCAGGCCTTGTATAGATCATTGCACACATTAAACTGCCAACTACACTTTCATAAGGCACCCTAGTCATGTCCTCCATCTCAATAGGATATTCTGGATAATCTTCAACAAATAGCTTTGTTCCTTGCAAAATTGGAACAACTAGCTGCTTGCAATCAGTCATACAAAATCTCTCTAGAATAGTGTTAATATACTTGCTTTGGTTGAGCCAAATTTTTCTACTCTTTCTATCCTTGGTTATTTCCATTCCCAGAATATACCTTTCTACACCAAGATTCTTCATTTCAAACTTTGCAGACAACTGATATTTTATATCATAAATCATAGACTTACTATTCCCTATGAACAACATATCATCAACATAGAGTGCAATAATAAGAACCCGATCATTTTAAGTTTGTAAGTACACACAATGATCTGATTTTGATCTTACAAAGCCCAGTGACAAAAAAAATGTGTCAAACCTCTGGTACCACATTCTAGGATATTGTTTTAATCCATACAAAGATTTTTTTAACTGGAAAACCAGATTTTATTTAGCTTTTTTCACAAAGTTCTCTGGTAGAGACATATAAATTTCTTCTTCAAGATCACCATGAAGAAATGTTGTCTTCACATCCATCTGCTCAATCTCCCAGTCATATGTTGCTACAAGTGACAAAAGAAATTTGATAAATGTCAGCTTTGCTACTGGAGAAATTTTTTCCCCATAATCAATTCCCTCTACCTAGGAGTATCCCTTCACAACCAACCTCACTTTATACTTTCCAACACAACCATCCAAACCAATTTTCTTTTAAAAACCCATTTGCAGCCCATAGGCTTTCTACCTTCAGGCAATGGAACCAAATCCCAAGTATCATTTTTCTTTAATGATGTCATTTCTTCATTCAAGGCTTCCAACCAGGTATTTGAATCAGACATTTTAGTTGCCTCTTTTACAGTCTTAGGCTCATATCTGTCAGTAATCAAAGAATAGGCACAATTAGAATCCAACATAGAGAATCCATACCTATCAGGTTGCTTCTTCTCACGTGTAGACCTCCTCATAGTTTGAGGCTGAGGTTGCAGTTATTCTTCTTGTTCATCACTCTTAGAGCTGCTTGAACTCTCCTCAGTTTTAGGTACACTATCAATCTGTCATTCCTCTTTTTCAAGAGTTAGAGGTATTTCAACAACATTTTTATCTTCTTATTCTTTCATCTCTGACTGCAGATCTAACGCATAAGGTTTCAGCTCACAAAATATTACACTTTTTCTGTACAATACCTTCTCAGTCGTAGGATTCCAAAGCTTGTATCCTTTCACACCAATTTCATAGCCAATGAAGATACATTTAACAACTTTGTTCCCCGATTGAGATCTCTTCACATCTGGCACATAAATATATGCTTTGCAGCCAAAGATACAAATATGTCTTAGAGAGGGCTTCTTACCAAACCAAGCTTCTATAGGCGTTTTGTCAACAAGTGTTGATGAAGGAGACCGATTCAACAGGTAACATGTCGGAGCCACAACCTCAACCCGAACTTATACTCCAGACCAGCATTGCTCAACATATTTCTTGCCTTCTCCATCAACGTCTTGTTCAACCTTTCAACAACTCCATTTTGTTGTGGAGTATAAGGTGTAGTTTTATGCCTTTTAATCCCATGGTCTTTGCAATACCTTTCAAACTCATTAGAAAAAAACTCACTGCCATTGTCAATCCTTAAACACTTTATTTTTCTTCTAGTCTGATTTTCCACAAGGTTTTTTTAAATTCCTTAAAACGACTGAACACTTTTGATTTACTTATAAAAAAATACACAAATTCCCTTCTCGAATAATCCTCAATAAAGGATATATAATATTTTGAATTTGAAAACCAAGGAACATTTACTAGACCACACACATCAGAATGAATGTAATCAAGTATACCAGAAGATTTATGAGGACTGGAATAAAATGAAACACGATGATGTTTTCCATATATACAGTGTTCACAAAATTCAAATTCCAGGTTACAATCATCAAGCCCCTCAACTAGGTTTTTGTTTTTCAAGGCTTTCAAACCTTTTTCACCAATGTGACTGAGCCTTTGATGCCAGAGCATAGTCTTCTCTGCTGGAAGTCTATATTCCAAAGAGATTGGCCCAATAGGAACATTTTCTTTCTTCTCTTTAAGCACAACCTTTTGTGACTTTGTAGAGACATTGTTGCATTGAACGGTCAGTGCGCCCAACTTGTACAGAGTACCAATTCAAGCACCCCTAGCCAACACCATAGAGCCTCTAGTCATTTTGCAGCCATTTCCTGAGAATGAGACTTGCACTCCGTCATCATTCAGCTTGCTTACAAAAAGTAAATTTCGAGCCAAACCTACTATATGCATTATGCAATCAATTCCCTTAATTCTTCCATCAGGAAACTAGATTTTGACTCTTCCATGACCAACAATTTATAGAGATGAATTTCTTGCCAAATACACCTTTCCACCATCATATTTTTCATACTTAGTGAGCCAGTCTCTATGAGATGTCATGTAGAAAGATGCTCCATAATCAATCAGCCAGACATCATTTGATGCTCGAGTTGCTAAGGCTGCAATGAAGGCATCTGCATCGATCTAAGAAGAATCATTATCGAAAGAGTTCTTCTTCTTCTTCTTTTTCTACTCTTTGCAATCCTTTCGTACATGACCAGGCTACCCACAGTGCCAGAACTTCACCTTGGACTTATATCCAGGAGACTTTGATCTCCCTTCTAACTTCAATTTGGACCTCTTGTCTTTCTTCTTGCCTTTTTCTTTCGATCTTCCTCAAACGTCAAGAGCCTCCTTCACCATCTTAGAAGATTTCCTTATCATCTCTTCTGATAACAAAGAAGTAACCACATCTTCCATCTTGAAAGTGGTTTTCATGCTCCCAATCGCCATCACCAAGTGATCCCAAGAATCTGACAAAGAACATAACAATAGCATACAATGATCTCATCATCAATCTTCACTCCCACATATGCTAACTGAGCAATCAACATGTTAAAATCATTTAAGTGATCAACAATAGACGCTCCTTCCTGCATTTTTAAAGAGTACTTCTTCCTTAAGAACAACTTATTCACCAAGGACTTGCCCTGATAAATATCTCCCAGTATTTTTTATAAAGAAGATACAGTCTTCTCTTCATGAACATTTAGGAACAAAGTCTTCCAAACAGAGCCTTATCATCCCCTTTAATTTTTGACCTGCCAGTTCCCATTCTTCTTGCTTTATGCCTAAAGGTTTTGTTCCAGACAAAGCAACCCAAAGATCACAATCAACCAACAAATCCTCCATTTTAAGTTTCCACAACTCAAAATTGCTGATATTGAATTTCTCAATTTCAATATTTCCTGATGTACTTGCCATTGCCATCTCAATCTATAATTTAACAATTACCAGACTTCTACAAAACTCTCACTGAATAGGATTGACACAAAAAACCCAACCTACACACAAGGATAACATAACTGGCCAGGCTCTGATACCACTTGTTAGGAAAATTAAAGGTGTGAAACAAACTCTCCTAATGTCAAAACTTAGAGAAGAATGCAAACATGTATTTAATTTCACAATTACAACTCACTAAGATGCACACGAAAGGAATAGCAGAACAGAGAAATATACACATACATAATTGAACACCAGATTTACGTGGGAAAACCCTTACGGGAGAAAAACCCACCACACCAAAGAAAAATATCTTGTATTATGGTAATCGAATTACATACAAGTTACAGACTCTCCTTTCAGATAATCAATCTCACATCAACAACATTTCCCTGATTAACCTTGTACAAAACAAATTCTGATCACACTTCATTATGTTTCATTATTACAATGCATATTCAACATACAATGAATAACACCCACTGATCATTCAACCATCCAACCATCAAACCCATAACAGTTACAGTACATAGCCATGTATAGAAATAATCACAATTGATTCATTTTGTGTACAGATGGTTCAGTTCAGTTTCCTCTTTTGAGAAACTGTCGAACTTCCCAGTCATCAAACGACCATCTCCAAGTCAACAATCATCCTCCACTATTCGGTGTACACCTCAATAGTCAACCAAGTCCGCACTCATTCACCATACACTGCACTGCCGCTAGACAACCAAAAGGATCCCACAGGGTGGTGGTATACCACACTACCGCTCAATAGCTAGAAGGATCCTACAGTATGGCTGTATAGACCACACTCCTTCCAGTAGGTTGAGAGGCTCCTAGGGTATGGCGGTAATTGTGCTACCACACCTCTCTCACAATGACCTAGTGGTATAGCAGTACAAGTAAGTGACACTTATTCAATTCTGAGCTGATTGGTGACAGAACCAAGGTTATACCAGTGAGTTTGAGATGCATCTTCTCAAAAGAATTTTCAAGTGTCCAAATCCATGAAGCAAAGAAATATCAAGTTCCTTGGAGTGATGTGTTTTTCTTCAGTCCTCTAAGGGAAGCCATTGAAGGTTTGGTGAGTTGCAGCAAGCAAGTGTTCATTCATTATTTCCTTCTCTATTGTCGTTATCTTTCTATCAAGCTTTAATTACCAAACATGGGGTTTGCCTAAGGCAAACCATATTCAAAACAAAAAAAATTCCCTCTCTTTGTGTGTGTAGATTATAGGCTAAAGAAGGATTGAAGATCTTAAAGAGAAATTTTGCATTGTTGCATAAGTTTTATCATCGTTGTCAAGCCACGAAAAATCAATTGTAGATTTTATTTCCGACTTTCTGGCTGTGGAACCTATGTAAAATAGAAGCTAAGATCCATTATCAAAGGACTATAAAAATTGTTTTCAAAAGCCCTAACTAGGACTCATTCACCCTAGGGAAAACCTATCCTTCAACAAAGCTCAAAACCTACTTTTGTTGACTGGTACATATGCCCTTACCCTTCTTAGATTTTCTTTCAAAATATGGTTTCAGTTTCTGTACTTTCAAGTATTTGCATTTTATGTTCTAGGTCTTAAAGTTCATTTAGGTAAGCATTGCATATCATTTCAATTTGGTTTAAGATCTGTCTTATTGTCTTAAGGGTCTTGAGATCCAAGTCTAATTGGCTCACCTTTGAGGTTGAAAGTCAATCCTTACACCTTGTGATTTCTTTCCTAATGAAATGCCTCAGGGAAAGGAATAAATAAAGAAAATACTACCTTTAACATTGAGGACACCCGTTATTGTTTAAGGAACCCCTTTCCCACCATTTCAGGATGCAACAAGGGTGAATATGAGTACTTGATGCAAAAAGGGTGAATATTAGTATTTGATGCAATGAGGGTGAATATTAGTATTCTATGCAACAAGGGTGAATACTAGTATTGGATTTAGATCAATCTATTTGGTTGTGTTGATGGTGTGAGTGAGCCCTCTATCATCCATTGTGATAAACTTGGACATCTCTCCCATATCTTATCATGTTGATTTCATTCCATAATGATCATGTAAATCTTTTGTTTATGTTTTTTGTGTTGGTGTGCATTGACCTTGTTTCATCATGTACTTTTTTTGTTGTCATGTGTATGTTGGTAATGATGTATTTAAAAATATCATGTTTGTGAGTATGAGATTATGACATATATTAATCATAATGTAACACAAAAAATGTTTATTTATATTTTGTTTGCTAATGTCCTAATGCAAAAGTTGGTTTAACACACAAGAGGTTAAATTATTCTTTGGAAACCTTGGAGTTTAATATACAAAAACATGATGAAGACGCTAAATGATTCTACAATAATGATCAATTACAAGGCTCAACATTACCCCCAAATTAAGTTATTGCACATTCTCATACAACCATAATCTTTCACACTCTATAAGGGACCACATCAATGGCACAAAAAAATTTTAATATCAAAGGGGTCAATATGAGTATCCTCTATGGGGGGATAGTACCCTTGCTTAATCTCCATGTAATGCCAATATTTTTTTCCAATTTTACAATCACTAGAATTCTATCTATCTAGTCGATAATAAGATGTCAAAACAAAGGAAATGCAATCTCAAATCAATGCATTTGAAACCATGATTTTGAACATAATCCTTACACAATTTAGGCCTAGCTATTTTGTCCTTGATCGCACTAATCCCAAAGGTAGAGGATAGACCCTAGACGATGGTTTACATGCAAGCATGTGGATAGCTAAGTAACATCTCTTCCAAGTGAAGGTTCAAGGTTGTAATAATTTTTTTCTTTACTTTCATAACTTTCTTTTTCTTGACAACTTTTCTCAATTCCTTTTTGTCAAAATTATAATTTTCCCTTTTTTATATATTAAACACCATTGGTCCTTTAATACTTGCATCATCTTTCGACACTTAGGTTTGGAAAGATGTGTTTGACATAGACAACTTCCATAGCAAATGCCTTAGGGTAAAGATGATGCACCTTTTCTTTAAGGGTTTCTAATTCATTTTTCTATGTATGTATCTTCTCCTTTATAATAGCTAAATTTGATATCATGTTTTCATGGACTTATAGAACTCCGTTAGCCTATCTATAGGAGGTGCACTAATGCATCCTTAAACTTGTATCTTACTCTCTAGTTGCTATAGATATTTTTTATTACACAAATACTTCTCAGAGACCCTTTTTTATGATGAAAGTAACATCCTCCTTTGAATCATCATCTTTCATAGAACCTTTGGGACCCACATGAATTGGCACTTCTACAACAATTATGGGTCTAGAACATAGACAATATTCCCACAACATATTTAGCGATGCATTGTGGGTGGGTAGGTTCCTCTGCTACAAATGAAAATAATATCATCCTCTAAATCATCATCTTTTAGGATCCACAAGGATTGGTACTTCCACAACAAATGATTATCCCACAACATATTTAACCTTGTATTATAGGTCGTACAAGGATGAACCCTAAAGAGTTCCTTTGCTACTAAAGTGGAAAGTTCAAGATACTTTTTATCATTTTCTTGTGTTCTACGTCTGGCTGAGTGCCATCCTTGTGAGAAGTGATTAAAATATCCCATGAGAAGTTTGGTCTCAAAACCATCAATTTCTTCATTATTATTGATCTGATCAAACCTTAATGTGTCATGTAAAAACCCTTTTGAACATCGCTGGTAATCTTTTGCAACACATTTAAAATGAAATATAGCATATTCACACAGAATCTGGGACGCAACTGAGATAGCAATTTGAAATGATAACCTAATAAGGAGGAGTATCTACCTTCATAGGAATGTATCTGTGAATGATGATGGCTATCTCTGAGTGTAGTTATGGTAATAATGCTCACACAATATGTATCCTCAAGAATTTCACCTTTCAAAAGATTGAGTTTTTAACTCCTTTACACTCACCTTCACTTCAAACCACCTTTCTCCTTCAACTAGCACCTAGAGATAAGGTATTCTATAAATTCAATGTGAAAACCCCTCACTTCTTCCACATTGTTTACCAGGATGGTGGAAATTTTCTGTACAATTTGATCACTCCATCCTAAAAGCTTGAAAAATGGCACTAATTCACAGATTAAAAAAAAATCACTACTATTGGGTCTCTCCCGAATTTCTATGTACACTGGGTTCCCTTCTAATGAGGTCACCCCCCATTGTTTTAAATATACAGTCTCCTGTTTCTGTTCAAGGCTGATACTCTTTTTAAAAAATAGTGATTTCTGCTTTTACCAAGCTTCAATTGCATTGCAATGGAGAGTTTAAGTTTTAGAAACATATTTTTAAAGATCAATCAATATTTGATTGAAAAGTATTCAAATATTACATTCATTCAGTGCTTGCACCAAGATTACAATGCACTCAGCTTTCACACAGGTCACTTACCTTCATTGCTGGTGAAGAGTTATGACAGTTATTATTACTCAATAAATCTTCTGCACGCTCAAAGAATTATGGTCGATATCCCCATGCTTGAAATGATTAATAATTTTTATGGGCTACAAATGCCATCATTTAGCAGTGATCAAATTTCTTCCCACAGTTTGAAATCAGTGCTTGTCCTCAAACATCACAAGAGGGAAGAATTGCCTGCCATTATGCGCAAACATGTGGGCCCATATACGTGATTGGATCTTATATACCATATGAGCTACTCTATTTATATATCATGTTATTGTACGAGAAAATAGTGACAATTTAATAAAGAAAATAGTGTTTGATCGAGGTACTTGGATTGGTTCACCAATTAGTATCGTGCTAGAGAATGAACCATTTGTGCACTCTCGAGATTAGAACATGATCATTGTGTAACAAGTTTGCTGTATAAAATAATTACACTTGCAGGACAAAACCATAACATGGTATTATCACAGTAGACTGTAGCAAATGATCTCCCACAAGAGTTGGATCTTTTACATCAACCATTTTTGAACAACAAACATGTTTATGCAAAACTTATGAATTGTGCAACAATTGCTTTTGCATAACTGCAGTTGTACAACCATATTTGTGTGCAATAACTATGTCTTGTCCATGGGATATATATAGGTCATATATGGCTTTGCTCCACCATAAATTGGTTTTCATATAAGGACTGTAGTAATAATAATGCTTGAGATTTTCCATAACTAGATATTTTAACTTAATGTGGTTATCTTTTTTATGATGGGGAGATCAATGTTATTATCTTTTTATGGTGGGGAAATCTCATGAAGATGAAGTGGTACTTCAATATTAACTTGTAATGTTTAGGGTTTTTATAATTAGATTTTTTTAATTTAATGTTATTATTTTTTATATGGTGGAATTAATGGAGATTTGATGAAGATTTATTATAGTGTCTTGATGGGATTTTGATACAATTTCAATTGATGGACATATACCATAGTAAAGAATCTTTCAATATCAATTATGTATAACTTGAATGGTCCATGATGCAAGAGCATCTTAGAGGTTGTGCAATTTTACATCACCCAAAAATATATATTTTCTTTGTGGTTTATGTTCTTTTGATAGATTTTAGAGTTTAGTCAATGACATCAAGTTTGAGAATGTATATGGTAATGGTAAATGGTGATTGGTTGGGGTTTTTGTGGGACATTGAGATCGAGGCCTACTTGATAGTATGGATCTTGTGTGATAATTCTTGAGGAAGTATTCATCATATGGATGTTGTATAGTGAGACCATTGAACTTAATTTGCCCATGTTTAATGAACTAAAATGGACCAAAACTTAATTATTGAATTTGAAATTTCTTTCCTTTACTTGGAGGATAAGAATAATTTATCCTATGACTTATAGTGAAGAAATAGGTTGACTTGAGTCATTATCAAGGTATAAGTGTGCGCATTTGGTGATTTGGGGCCTTGTTGGTCCTTATTGAAGACCAATTTCATAGAGAAAATTTGTTAAGGATTTATTATGCCTATGAGTTGTTGAAAATAGGTTGTAAAGTATACATGTTTCACAAGGCTGACCTAAACTTACATTGGGATTATGGATTTATTTCCTTAAAGGCTTGTTTGACAATTACCTATATAAACCAAATGTTTAAGGCTCATTTCATAAATAAGGTTGGAGATGAAGGGATAAAACATTGAATAAGAATCTAGAGTAGTATCAAAGATCTATGCAGAGGGCCTATTCAAACTTGTGGATCCAAGCACTTGAGCTCATAAATCTAGAGATGTATTTGTGAGGATTTGAATTCAAATCACTTGTACTGTAGGTAAGGGATTGGAGATTTGTGGTATCAACAATAAAATGATGTAATTAGTGAAACCCCGTCTTTAGAAACATCTCTCAAGTTAACCCAAAGAATATGGACTTTTCATTGTGTAAGGAAACCTATTCCCCTGACGATAGTGTCCAAGTTTATTTTTAAGATTTTACCTCATGTTCACCTAGTTGTTCCCTTAACCTTGTTATTTTTTAATCGTATTTTTGTTTAAAAATTAAGTGTAAGCTCATTTTAAAACCCTTTTCCCGTCCAAATCACTCAATTATTCACACATTGAGAATACCTATTACTACTATCTCCTCCAATATATACATGAATTATATAGCATCAATTAGAGAGTAGGGAAGAAATTTTAGAATTGAAGATATGATATTCCAAATCCCATTTTGAGCCTATTTTTTATCTGTTTCTTCCATTTCCCGTCAAAGAGCTATTAGGAGCCCATTTTGCACACTATAGCCAAAAGTTAAATCTTAAAACACCATCCATTTCTATCATAGCCTAATCTAAAATATTCCTATCCCTTTTCCCTCACTTGAAATATTTCTTATGATCAATTTCATCTCCTTTTGCCTCAATCACTTCAAAAATTATTTGGTTGTATGTTCCCCCTTAGGGTTTCATTTTTCATCACCATATTTCTGCATACACTATCACTTTACCACTAGTTTTGCACACTTCAAATATTTCCACTTATACTTTATTGATGTTGAATATATATCTAATAGGAGACTGATTGAGGTAATATCCTATTTAATATAGCATTTTATAAGTCAAAGGGAGGTCATGAGTTCAAAGTGAGAAATTTTTGAAAGTTATAAAACTATTAGAGGTAAAGAAACCTATGCTTAGGAGGGTCACTTGTGTACATAACACTACAACACTAATCAACATAGTTACAACACAAAATTCCAAAAAATTATGAGATTTTATCTAAATTTATAATACCTACCTTTTAGCCTCCCTAGTTCATTTCCACATTGTTTTGATCGTTTTTCTAAATTCACATATTCCATTTCTATGTTTAATTTTGTATCTTTTTCATTTCCTAGATTTTATTCTTTCTATGTGTAGATTAGTTTATAATAAAATAATTTATAATATGATTCATTAGACAGTTGGTAAATAGAAAGAAGAGGTTAAAGTAGTCTCCTAAGTATTCTACACTTATTGGATACAAAAAACCTATCTTGAAAGTATTTCTTGAAAATACATTTATCATCTTAAATATTCATAAATACACGATAAAATCCTAAATAGATTTAAACAAAAACCTAGCTTAATGCGATCTTGGTTAAACACATCTAAAAAATTATTCATATGCTTCCCTATATAACTAGGAATCACAATATCCTAAAGTAGGGAAATTTACAATATAAAAATAATGAACATACTATGTTGGTCATGGGCATAGATGTAGTAAACAAAAAATAGTTAAAAAACAAATATCCCACATCACCTAAAAATGCAATAGCCCAATTGTTCATAAAAATGAATCAATTCATAAACCTAAACCAACAAAGTTCACAATTTCTTCTTTTTCTTATTTTATAGGTAATTTATTTATAAACTAACCCACATGCTAAATACTCAATATCCAAAAATACACACTGGCAACAATATAAAATAAAACATGCCAATAATGGCATGGTGTTACTGTTAAGCTGTAAATTTCTTCTTGCCATCAAGGTTCAAACCCCATTGGGGTGTAATTGTTGCGTATTTATGTTGGGGATGAGGTCCCCCAATTATGACCTCATCGATTCATGGCTTCGGGTCAAAAGCATTTGCCCCTTTTATAAAAAAATATAAAATAAAACATAATAGAATTCAATGCACAATTATCATATGAATTAAAACATAATACTTGATTCAATGCATATTTAATACCATATGAATTAAAACATAATAAGATTCAATACATATCTACCATGCATATATCATTACCAATTTATTATAAAATGAACATATATTTGACACCCTTGTCCACACATGCATAAAACCCAAATCCTTTAAACTTCTTCAAGATTTTTGTTAGCAATAAAAATAGCCCATCAAAGAATTAAAATGTAGAAATTATAGTCTCATACATAGAAACAAAAATATTCCCTATTTTTTAAACTTCTTCATTACCAATTCCATTATAAGTTTTTTCCTTTAAACATCATACCCACACTACCCTTTTAAAGTAAACACAATTTAATGCAAGTGTATCTATCTCCTAAGACCCCAAGGGAAAAATACAAGTTACCATAACATCCACTTCCATAATCATAAACAACACAATAATATTATTAACCTCGATATTGATATGAAATGATTTTAAAAAAATATTTTCTCATGATTACTTGATAGATACTTCTTAAACATGCTAGGCAAAAATATCAATAGAATTGAACACAAAAAATATTATTTAAGAGGAAAATTCAATCAGCCACCCATTTTAACATAAAGTTTAAGGAATAACATGGAAGACAAGGTAGGGGAATATTTAGTCTCATTAGCCACTATAATGATCAACTAATTAAACGTATAATTATTTTGAAATTGTTACATTATTTATCTAGATTCTAAATTAAATTTTTATTATGATATTATATTTATCAAGTTATTTTAAGTTTCTTCACAAGTGAAAAATAAAATTATATATTAAGAGGGAAACTACATATGTCAAAATAGTTATTTATTTTTTATGAATAATTTTGATCAACCTCTCAAATGCATAAAATATCATAAGCTAGCATGAGATGTGGATAAGATAATATCATGTCTTAATTATTCTCAAGCATATAATTTGTTTAGTACCCCTATATTAGTTTATAGGTCCTCTTATCACATCCTTATGAGCATATACTACCACATAATTTCCTAATTACTTACCTCTCCCATTATCCCAAAATCACGCATGTATATTTAAAAGTAGTCGAACATGTCGTATAGGCTCTACCTTCAATTAGGAATCCTTGAAACATTCAACATAATCTTAACAAAATTCTTTCCATATTTTTAGTTTCTTGGAATAGTGTAAGTAGGTAACTAGTAAATCCTTTTGAAAATCTACTACTTATATAATTTGAGTCTTATAATAGAAAAAATATATTTACTGTAGTTTTTTATGGGGAAAAGCAGGTTTTGATGGGACCCAAAACCCTATCAAAGTGAATTGAATGCTACATAGAAGATAAACCACATACCAACAACAGCCCAACAACAACAACACCAAGATGAAACAAGACTACACAAGACTACTAATGTTGTAGAAAATAGGTTTTGAAGGGAACCTAAAACCCTCTACAACCAAGTTTTAACTAGGACCTAGAACCCAAGAAACTAATAAGAACCGTCTGAAACAGTCAAGCAACAATGCAACCAAGCTACAACAAACCATCTGCTTAGTAACAACAACACTAAGTCATGAAGAAGAGGGAAACACAAATTCCCAATCAAAACAATCAAACCAACCAGAATCACAACCACAAAATAAGAAATACTAGGCAGCACAAAGAAAGAATTCTCCTTAGAATATCTGACAAACCAAGAAGCCAACTCAATCTCCATGCCTGAAAGAAAGAGCTCCCCTCTATTGGACAAGATTGCATGAACATCTTTTCCACTGAACCCAAGGCTCACCAGCAACCACAAACTCCACCTCAAAAGAAGTAATTCCCACTTTAAAAGGGAGAGCAACTGAGAAAACTAGAGTAAAGAGCTTCCAACCAAACACACAACACCCATCTTTACTTCGGTAGAAGCGGAATCCGCCTCCATAGGATCAATCTTTACTCTATAGAAGAAACAAAATGAGGCACCAAGGAGGAAGCCACCAAACCAACAGAAAAAATAAACTCACCATCCTTTGGCATACCCGACATCAGGAAAAAGAGGAACGATAACAACAAAAACAACTGGGTCTGAAGAAAAGGCATGAATAATAACCCAACAGTCCACCCAAGAGCCAAAAGAAGAGCATAACAACCCTTCCAACCACAGAACTTTGACTGGGAAAACAACCCAACTAGCAAGAAGAGATCCATAATAACAAACATACAGATACAAATCTGTATGCAGAGAGAAGAAGATTCCACACTCGAGAAAAGCACCATAAAGCAAAAGGGGATCTCAATGACAAACAAACACCACAACCTGGAGAATCGAAGAAAGCCCTTCCTATAAAATAGGACAGAGCTCATATTCATAACCAGCAGCTCCAGCTTCCTTTGCCTTAGAGGAAAATATAAAAACCATCCAGATTCCATAGAATCTAAAACCCTTAAACAGACCACCAGTAAGGAAGAAAGCCCAACACCACTCCAAAAATAGTGGAGGGCCTAGGGAGACCCCAAAAACCGTGCCAGGTAGAAGAGAACACCAACCTCGATAGCCCAACCAAGACAAAACCATAGAAGAAAAAAGCCCCATAAGAAAACAAGGCTTCAACCACAACAACCCAAATGAGAGCACCCCAAAACTGAGGCCACCATAAACTGATGGAACCCAATAGTGCCATACTAGAAGCACCCACGAGCAAATTCACTTACAGTAAGAAGAACATGCAGGAACAAGAAAAATCGACGCAGAGAAACAGACCCACAACACCAGACCGCAGCTCCAGAACAACCGCACTACAAACCTGCAACAAGAAGACCATGCAGGATGAAGAGCAACAGGGAAAAGCCACAACAAGCAGCTCCATATCCACCGCACTCCCATCCTGCACATAGAAATTGGACGCTGCAAACCACAAAAGCTGATTTCCATCATCAGATTCAGACTCACCATCTAAGTCCTCTATAGAGGAGATCAAAACGCCACCATTGAGCTTAAACCCAACCTCCACCAGATGCAAAAAACACCAAGGGAGTGCTGAAACAACAAGAGCATGGCCCGCGGGAGAAGCATTAACATCTTCATCATCCTTTGCTCCCCCCTTGCCATCTTCCTCAGAAGCATTCAAACTACCTGCATAGCTTCCATTCTCGCCAGCGCGCGCCATCTCTCATTCCCCAATAGTTAGTAATAGTTACTCATGTCTCTAATTTTGATTAAATTAAAGGGTAATTCCACAATAATGGGTCTCAAATTTGGGACATGAAAATTTTGAAAGAGAGTTGGATTTTTTTTTAATTATCTTTGTTAAGATATTTATCTAAATGGAGATCTTTCACTTGAAGGTATTTACATAAAAACCTTTGATCGAAGGTTAATTTTTGAACACAAATCATCTTCGTTTGAAGGCCTTCGTTAATTATTAAAAAAATAATAAAATAATACCTTCAAGTGAAGGTAACTTTCACTTGAAGGTATTATTTTCTTTTTTATTTGAAATATTTATATAAACCCAACAACTTTATTTGTCAGTTCATTTTCTTGATCCAAACTTATCATTAACTTTCTACACAGAGCCATCATCCAAGGAGAGACATTATGTATAGTGCCATCAATCAAGGAGAGTGACCTCATTTGAGTGAAGGGAAGAAGGGGAGGTTCAAGTGAAGGTGATAAATAACAGGTTCTTCAATTTACCTCATAAATTTTCCCTATTTTCGCTATTTTCCTCCTCATTTCCTCTCCAATTTTCCCTTCAATTTCCCTTTATTTTTGTGAAGTTTTCGTGCAATTATTTTGTGAATTCTTCAAAATTTAAAATTGAAATTGTGAAATGTACAAACCAAATAAAATTAAAACCCTACATATGATTATCAAACCCTAAAATTGAAACACTACATATGATTATCAAAATCTAAAATTATTGAAACCCTAAAATTTTGAAATCCCCCTAAAATCGAAACATGTCATGCACAAATAGAATATGAAATATTTTTCATAAAATTATTTTTGTTTAGACTTGTTGAAGATATTCAATTGATGTTACTCTCAATGGCATTAACACTGTTTAATTTTCTTGATGCCTTAGGAAATATTTTTTCATTATTTTTCAAGTTTGGAGATTCTACAATGTATCAAGCACATTGTGCATGTGAATGTGCACCATCCAATCTTCTCCCTTATTCCTCCAACTCATTACATAAATCTACTTTTGTTCCTTCCTCATATTGTCCAAGTATACAACTTTTTTCCCTACTAGACAACCCACTCACTCCTCATTCTACACCATCCAATTCCTAGTTTCATTTAATCCTAGTTCCATATGCCACAACCTCCATAGCCACATATACATATCCCTTTATTATATCCTATATCAAATCTCCACCTTATTTACTTTTACATCCTACATATATGACACACTCATTTATCTTACCTACTTGCTTCTCTTATATAGTTTATCCAATTTTACATTATGGCCCTACAACTCAAGTACACTGATCCCTGTCCATGTTAACTATTCACACCACCTCCATTTAAAAATCATTTTCTAGATCCCTATGATAAAATTCCACCTCCTCTTTCTATTTTATTCCTTCTATATAATTCACTTCCTTTCCTACATTTTTATCATTCATATATGGTTAGATTCCTATATCCTCCATTTCCTTCTTCTCAATACCCACACTCACATAACACCTCGATGCTTCATGTACTCCATAATTTAAGCATATCTCAATAGAAATTAGATAGTAATTCTCATTCTTAGGAGGTCACCATGGACCTCCATTAGAATCCTCTTTCTCCTAGTATTCTATATTATCCATTTCCACCAATTTTCTTGGCTCCTCTATTAGAATTTTTTTATTAGGTCTAATGTCCATTATAACATGTGTATATATGTTTTTATAAAACCTTACATGATTATTAAAATTATTTATAAAACATACACTAAATTTAATATTTAATTCATTTCTAATAAATATTAAATAAAGTCAACATCTTCCACCCTTAAGTCATTTCCTATAAACCATTGCTAGCCATTTCCACACTCACAAATCCTATTTTGATAAAGTGAACATCTTCCACACTTAATGCCCCAACCTCCACTATTGACCTTGTCCTAAAAGGGCTAGCTAATGAACAAGATCTATAGGATCAACACAACATGAAAATGAGCCACTAGATCATATTATCAACCTCCCTTCTTGGTGTAGGAGCATATTATTTATAAAACATATACTAAATTTAATATTTAAGTCATTTCTAATAAAATATTATATAAAGTCAACATCTTCCACCCTTAAGTCATTTCTTATAAACCATTGCTAACCATTCCACACTCACAAATCCTATTTTGATAAAGTAAACATCTTCCACACTTAATGTCCCAACCTCCACTATTGACCTTGTCCTAAAAGGGCCAACTAATGAACAAGATTTATAGGATCAACACAACATGAAAATGAGCTACTAGATCATATTATCAACCTCCCTTCTTGATGTAGGAGCATCTAAGTGGACTAACAATCAACATAAAAATAAAAAAAAACATTTTTCAAGTTTGAGTTTTAGTTTTGGTGTGGTTTGGCTTTCATTTGACATTTCTCAATAGTGGATGCAATCAAAGTTGCACGGTGATAGTTTTGTGAAGTTGTTGCCTTGATGTGCAATAGAGAAATTTCATTGAAAAATTTGTTCAAAGAAATTTATGAGGTTTGGCTACAAATCCTTTGACAATAAGATGGTTGAGGATATTTGTAAATTAATGGTGAATATTTCATGGTCATAACATTCATCATTTGGGAGATATTAAAACTTCTTGTTCAAGCTTGTGAATTTATGAAAAGTTTAATATTTCACAATTTTGGAAGGTTGGAGTAAAATACTTTTGCGAGGTTTCATGGGGTACCATTCCAAGCTTGCATACCAATTTTCATGTGAATTGGAGAACTTTGAGTTTTTCACCTATCGACACCTAAATCCACACCTTGTCGCTCTTTGGTGACATTTCATCAATTAAATTCATCTCCAAATTATCAATGCAAGTTTAAGGAATTATTCCTAAACGTCTAATTAGGAAATTTGATGCTCATAAATTGGTATTATTTTTTAAATTAATAACCTCCAAATTAACGCCTATTTATAATGCCTGTTTAGAGGCTAATTGAGGGGTTTCCAACATCATTTTTAAAATTTTAAAATATGAAAATCCATCTCCATTTTGGGCAATTTGTAACACCCTAATTATGACAAATTAGTGACAAAAAGATGGTATCTATGCATGTTGAGATGCTACGCCCATCTTGGGAGGTGATGCATGGAAAGTGGGAAGGTGGCCACCCACTTAATGGCCTTCATTCCCAACATTTACATAGGTTGAAGGGAGCTACATGTGAGGTAGAATATAGCTGCAAGGAGTCTTGGAGTTCTTTGTGGAGATTTGAGAGCAACATAGTGGGTTTTGGGAGCAATGAGAAGAGAAAAGAGGAAGACATGAAGAGGACAATTATGAGAAAATGGTTATGAGAGCCAAGTTTTGTAAACTTTAATTTGTTGATTTGTTATGACATAAATTTTGTACTTGTTACAACATGTTTGAATAAGATTTTTAAATTTTTAGATAGTAGTTTCTTGATGTTTAACCTTTGTGTTTTTATGAATTTGTGGATGGGGTTTTTTTTTACATTAGATGGTATCAAAACAAGTTGGGGTGTGTGATGTGTTGAGTATGAGTTTGTTGTAGGAGTCTTATAATCAAGAGTTTATGTTGGCTATTCTCTAGTAGAAATTAGGTTGAGTAGAAGGTGCATGAGGTTCCTCCATTGAGAGAGAAGGCTTGTGAAGATTTTACCTATGAAAGAGTCACTAGTACACAAACAACAATATACGACTAAATAAACTACTAAAAATTGCATATAAATGACTAACTTTAGTCACGTGACTATTAGTAGTTTATTTGTAGTGATTTATAACATCACTAAATTTATGACTAAACAATTTTAGTCATTTATTTGATCATTGATTTTAGTCATTAATTTGGTCATTTATTTGGTCATTGATTTAGTCATATATTTAATCATAATAGTGATTTATTTAGTCATATATTTAATCATTAGTTTGGTCATTGATTTAATCATTAATTTAATCGATTATTTAATCATGGTAGTGATTTATTTAATCATTAATTTAGTCATGTATTTAATTATTAATTTAGTCATTGCTTGTTGTTAACTTGTCATTTATTTAATCATGATAGTCATTTATTTAATCATTAATTTAATCATATATTTAGTCATTAATTTAATCATTACTTTAACCATATATTTAGTCATTAATTTAGTCATATATTTAACCATTAATTTAGTCATTAATTTATTCAAGTATCATAAATATTCAAATGTTGAGAGAAGCACCATGAAATGAAAACTAAAATGCTTGAACAAATATGATTGATCAAACACAAGAGGAGCCACAACTCAATATTTATGAGTGGAGAAAAAACCACTCTAAAATTTTACTTCATTAAGCCTCATTGGAAAATCAAAACCTCTTACATTCAATGTCTCAATGATACTGAAATTTACAAAAAACACAGTGACAACTGAGATTTACAAAAATATAATGATTTTTTTTTAAATTCAAAGAATCATAGAGCAAACATTCGCATATTGCAATGCTAGTTTTCCATAGCCTCTTCCTCTACCACGATCACCCCTGCAAAACAACATAATGGAGAAAATGATGAAATACACTAAAAATGGTTGGTACTTTAACAATTTATTTCAATAATGAATTATAAGAAAAAGAGCACAAATCTGACGATGGATATGCTATATAAGGCACCCACTACACAAGAAATTTTAGATTTGATCACAATATTTGCAAAAATATAAACAAGTATGTCCTTGCAAAGCCTCTTGAAAATTCTGTTAGAAACTGTAAGGGAAATGAGTGAGTTTTTTTTTTTTGGTCCAAAATCACCAACTATTCCAAAATGGTAGAAAGCGATGTACTTGATCTTGTGGATATCAGCTACAATGCTCCAAATAGTTATGCAAATAAAAGTGGAACTTTTGAAAATATCTACGACACCAAAATCATTACATAAATCTAAAGAATTTATGTATGACATCAAAATCTACAACCCTACTAGTTTGACATCTCAACAATTCAAGCAAATGCTATTTTTTTCCAAATTGCATGTACATAATGGGTTTTGAGAATACAAGATCCTTTATATGTCAGATGTAAATATAAGGTAAACTTGAAACATTTGTACCATTCAACAAACCCTAGGCCCTAAATCCAAAGATGCACAACTCAAAACTTAGCATACATTATTGGACTTCATCGTATAATATATATACATAGCTCCATCCCTAACATAGCTTTGAGTCATACAATGACAATCTATAGAGACAAATCTTCTTGTGCAATCTCAAACAATTTAAAATGATAATGTACTTCTAGCCACTTTCAAGCATATTTCATAAAGCCTTTATTAATTTTCAAAACTGTTATTGAAACAATTGAAATAAAGTATAAATTTGCACCCTTCAATGAGGTGTTGTATCATAAATCATAATATTCTTTCTTAGATAAAGTGTTAATGGAAAGTTCAGATATTTGTGAAGTTAATGTACATTTCATCTCTCCCCCTCCTAAATGATTAATTTCCCAACTCTTTAGATATTTCATAAAGCCTTTATTAATTTTCAAAACTGTTATTGAAACAATTGAAATAAAGTATAAATTTGCACCCTTAAATGAGGTGTTGTATCATAAATCATAATATTCTTTCTTAGATAAAGTATTAATGGAAAGTTCAGATATTTGTGAAGTTAATGTACATTTCATCTCTCCCCCTCCTAAATGATTAATTTCCCAACTCTTTAGACTAAAACTCTAGAACATTTTACCTATGCAAAGTGGAATGATATTTGATGGTTTCAATGGTGATTTAAGCAACTACAGGCTAACTCTTAGTTATTGATTGCATAGTTTCAAAACTCATGACTCATGCAAAATCCAATTGCAAACCATATGAAATGAACACATTATCTTGAATATTCTTTCATCTTATGGGAAAAAAAAACTTAGAAGAAGATGATGAGATGAGAGAAATGGTGTTGTGATTGGAGGTTTTCTAAGAATGCCATATAATACAAATGCATGTTAGAATCGCATCCAAGGGTATCTAACATGAAAAATGTTCCTATAAGAGAGGATGGAAAACCATCTAGTTTCATTTTGTAACATGGATATTGTCATGACCTTCTTCCCTCTCTCTTTGTCTGTGTATAATAATTTTGTCTCTATTTTTAATGTCACAAGAAACAGATAACCAAAAAACATACAAAAATATACAAAAATGACAAAAGAAAAAATAGATAATCAAAAAACCTCAAACAAATCCTAATAAACCTCTAATGAATTGCTAAAGAAATATTAAAATGTACGAAAATCCTCTCAATAACAGGACATGGAAAAAGACCTGTAATCCTTGAGATTGCCAGTGTATTAATATAGGTCAGGTGAAATAAGATGCTCAAATTACTTACAAGATTGCAACACCTTTTGGTATCAGTCGATTCTCATTAGAAGTGTATAATATGATAAGTTATAAATTGGTAAATTTCATTCACACAAAATCTAGAACCATGAAACACTAACACACCATTTGTGGACCTCTTCGGTTTAAGGAGAAAATATTTAAGGGTTCCATAAGGCAAGCAACTAGATAAAAGCACAACATACAAATGACCATGATTATCATTGTCAAATATCAATAGAATATCCATGGTTAATGTTATAGAGGCCCCTCTTTCTATGTCTACAAAGTTCCCAATCCTCAAAGAAATTATAAGCACAAAAGTGAATTATTTTCCAAATTGTCACACCTCATAACAAAACTAGGGAGATTGCAATGAGTTCATATTACAAAGGCAGATTATTATAGGCTAAGTACAAATTCTACAAAAATTAATGCAATGGATTTAATTTTACTAAAAGTTAACATAGATTCTATAAACTTTAAACCTAAGGCAGTGTGGATTCTTCAAGTGCAACCAATGGCTGCCATTTGTTCTAACAATGGCAAATGTAATACCCAAAAATTTAATGAGGAAAAATCCAAGGAATTTTATTTTTTCCTACATCCTATAAACACTCCTACACTCCAAAGGTACACTCATGCGACATCCACATCAATATCTAAACAACATTAAATATAATGCTTACTTGGTGTGACTCCTTATCATAAGTATAGACCCCAACTCAAGGAAGATGCTAGGCATCATTGAACAAAAGCTTATGAATCATCTCCCCCCCTCAGAGCAAGGTGAAAAGCGATTAGGAGGTTACAAGGTTCAATATAGATAATGTTGTTTCTTAGGAATGGGGGCAAGGGAACCTAGGTACATCTTGAAATAGAACTAAGTATAGAAGGGATTAAAACATCTAACTAATGTTAGGTCTATCTTATTGATATCACCAACCCATAATGGGGTTGTAATCTGATTGACTGGGGTTAAGAACTATGGCCTACAAAGTTACATGAGTCCACCAATGCAAGATTTTATTCCATACTCTTATTAATGACTCAACATGTGACGCATATAGGAGTGTACAAGAAACCTTTCAATGAATTACAATAGAAAAGGAGATAGACCTCCAATCTATTTATAACTTTTAATTAAATTAAAACTATATGCTAAGTTAAGGAATGAGCTCCACCCAAATTATGGGCATGGAAGTGACTCACTCCCTTCCCAAACATGGACGATTCGTTTCTCCCCTCTTTAGCTAGGAACCATTTAGGAGTATGAAGCAAAGATTATAACCTATTAATATAATACATCAATGCATTAGAAGGATATGTTTTATTTTTCTTTGAACCTCATTCATAAGGAATAGAAGGGCTAACAATTTTGAAGAGTTATTTAAAATTTATCTTGCTTCCCAAGTACATTATCTATACTTTCCTTCACTTTAGGTTTCATACAATTTTTTTTTCTATATCTTACATAACTTATATATTGATTTTAATTTGGCTTCTATTATAATTTAAATAGATCGTTGTAGAGTCTTATGTAATTTATATATTAATTATATTATGACTATTAATATAATTTAAATATGCCATTATGATTAACTTATATAACTTATGAACTCATTTTAACATGGTTACTATGACCATTTAGATAAACCATTTATCTTAATATAATCAATAAAAATTACACAATTCCAAAACATATAATAACTCATTTATCTCAATTTATGACCATCAAAGATGAAAATAGTGTAATGTATTTCAATTCCCAACAATTCTCAAATTTTTATTTCTCATCTCCCTCTATTGTGGATTGGTCTAACCGGCCACATTTAACATCATTGATTAAAGAATTATCAAGATAGTTTCATTTCCTA
This sequence comes from Sequoiadendron giganteum, assembly GCA_007115665.2. Taxonomy (NCBI): domain Eukaryota; kingdom Viridiplantae; phylum Streptophyta; class Pinopsida; order Cupressales; family Cupressaceae; genus Sequoiadendron; species Sequoiadendron giganteum. The sequence goes on from CM021109.1 coordinate 456,224,469, forward strand.
ATGCTTCCCAATTGGAAGAGAATGATTTGCTCACTATGAGGGAATTAAACTAACCCAAAACTTACTCTTTAGCAATTCAATATTGAAAAAAAATATTAAATACTAAATTCAGAAATTCACTACCATATATGTATTAAATTACTACATATCATATATGTAGCTTACTCTTTAGCAATTCAATATTGAAAAGAATATTAAATACATAATTCAGAAATTTACTACCATATATATGTATTAAATTACTACATATTATATATTCTCCTACATATTTATGTATCCACATAATATTTTAATTCATAATATAAGCATCTTTTATTTTCTTTTTATTGGAATAAGAAAATAATTACATCAACAGGAAAAAATTCTGAGCAGCTATAGCTACAAAACATAAACAGTGCAGCAACTAAAATTATAAAAAGGTCTAAACATAAAGAGAAGCTACAAGTACAAAATATAATAATCTAAACATGGACAGCTGCAACAATACTACTAAAGAAAAGTCTGAAAATGAACAACAATAGCTATAATTCAAAAAGTCAAGAATGACTGCACAAGAATAGCTACAAATTGTTGCCCTTCACCTACACAACTCAAAAGACATAAATAAACATTAAATACCACCAGTTAGCAACCAAAACTCAAAGTTCTAAGAGTAAGAACTGCAGTCTCTATCTCCCTCCATAGCTCCAAAAGATAAGTGAATTGCAGTCTCAAACACCTCCAATGTTGACACTTGAATCCAGGAATCTTTATACTCGTATATAAAATGTAATGTGTATACATATGTAATTAGATATGGTAATAATAATATAAATACGTGAACTAATGCCTGAATACATTTTGACCAAATAAGGTGCATTTATGTCAACATGGCTATGTATAAGAGAATACTAACAATTTTAATCAATAAAGTGAACCTGATATCAAATATACAGATTAAGATATGGGGTTTAATTATCCATTGCTGGAAGAGGGATGTTGCGGCGTCAATATTACCCATGAGATTTCAATTATTACCGTTATTATCACATTCCAATTTTGATAGTTTGAAGCATAATACAGCTATAAAATGAGGGTTGGATGCAAAGGAAGAAACGCCACATTTTTGGGTTCAATCAGACAGTTGTTTAAATCTATTTCATTTTTCTTTAAACTTTGTTTGTTTTAAACCCTGGAACCCTAACTACCCTACTACATAGAAATTCCTCCCTCAACGGATTGTGATGTTCCCCATTGCAGGTCACCATATAGGCCATTAAACTCTCACCATGCAGGCTCCCCATCCAAGTTTGCGCCACCCAATCAACACTGCATTTAATTCTTGTGATTGGTTTGGAAATAATGTTTGATATCATTTTGTGGTTGCAGGGAAGGAAGAGGGAAGATGTGTTTAAATTTTGGTGCAGCAGTGGCGTCATTCCCCTGGCATCTTGCCCCTCCCCACATCTTTTCTTTAAAATAAATGGCATTATTTTCGTTTTAACTGTTGGGGTTTTACTTAGGTACTATTTGTTTTTTCCCTGCTAATGTGTTTTACCCACGCCTGATCTGCATGAAGACAGGGGTGATGGACCCCTGCCTCAACCGTTTGCATCCCACAAGGGGGGTGGGGAGCGAGACCTGTAGGTGGCTATGCATCCAGAGGACCACGTCCCTCAAGGGGGTGCTAGCCAAAACCCCACACTTATTTTTCAGTTACTGTGGCTTTTCTTTGGTTGTTTTTTTTTTCTTTTTTTTTTTAAATCTGCTTATTTAAAAAAAAAAACCATTAAATCTTCTAAGAAATAGGTGCAGACTCCATATGACATATCTTACATCCTTTAATCATATTCTCGTTATGAGGATCAACTGTTTCTGTAGATGACATTAGATTTTTCGTGCATTAGAACCATGATTATAGGGTTCCTTTCTTGCAACATGAAAATTTATGACTGAGCACAAAATATTACATGAAAGGTTGGACGGTGGAGAACTGGTAAAATAAAATAAAAATCACACCAGAACTTCTTAGTCCGTGGCTGCTTCCCCCAATAAAAGTTGAAACATATAATTATTAGAAGTACCATTAAGCCTATTTTTGAAGTCTCAAAAATAGGAAAATTTGTCACATTATAGTGCCTCATTTTTTTTAGTGTAAGATTTCTCTTCGCCTGATATATAATAGAAATTTGGGAAAAATGTTTGTGTGAAATTACGGCCAACTATGTTCATGCATTTTGAGAGATGTGGAAAGGGATACCCATCAACATGTCAAGGATGGGGAATTTTGACAGATGTTGCAGTTGCAATTGGTCTGGAAGACAAGTATGCAAAGTACAACAGTATAGACAGGGCACACAAATTGCACAAATTGCTGACAGGATTCCTTAGGTAATGTGATGCCAGAGAATGCTATGATTTTCATAATATGCACAAAATGGATTTTATTGAAAAGGCTGAGAAACTTTCAAGCAAAAGGAATCGACAGAAGTAAAGCCAAACTTTTTAACCTTCTCCAGCATCCGCCTTGCCTAAGCCAAAATGGGAGCTTTGAAACAAGGTATAGACATCGATCAAAGCATACCAGAGAAAGGTATTTTATCAGATGTTGTAGTTGCAGCTGCCCTGGTAGATAAGTATGCAGAGATGTGAGGGTGCATAGATAAGGCACGCAAACTATTTAAAAAAATTGCCCAAAGAAATGTCGTCTCATGGAATGCCATGATTACAGGATGCGCACGAGATGGACCTGTGGAAAATGCTTTAGAAACCCTCAAGAAAATGCAATTGGCAGGTGTAAAACCCGATTCCACAACCTTTTCCAGCATCCTTCCTGCCTGTGCAAATTTGAGAGCTTTGGAACAGGGTATGGACATCCATTAAGCATAAAGGACGGGAGAATTTTCTTATAGATGTTATAGTTGCAACTACCCCTGTAAATATGTATGCAGATGGTGGAGCACAAACAAGGCATGTGACTGTTTGACAGAATGCCTTTAAGAAATGTGATCTCATGGAATGCATTGATTGCATTGTATCCACATAACAAATTTGTTCACAGGGCTTCAAAACCTTTCAAGTGAATACAATCGACAAGTGTAAAGGAAACCCCACAAAATTTAGACAAGTCTGCAAAATATGAAAGCATTGACACGGCTCGTGAATTGTTTGACAAACTGACTCAAGAGATGTGTCTCATGGATTGAAATGAATGGAGGTTATCATCCATAGCACCAACCCATAAAACCAATACTTCCATTTAACAAATAGCAACTGAATTGTTTTAGAATGAAGCAAAACACAATAGAAGAATGGCTTAGCTATGTGTAGCTTCCAAAAGTAAACCACCAAATCACTAAAGCCATGGTATGTACTTAATGGTATGTACTTACCTCAAGATTTGCACCAATTATGTCATGCTGCAAAGTCATGTGCCTCCAAATGAATCCCCCTTGTAGTTGTAGGAAAATGACTCCCTCCAAGAAACCAGTGTAACCACCACGCCCTTACTCCCCCTCTTCTCCACAGGGGGTTGTTGGTGAGAAGAGAGGCGCCACCCATGCGCCGCTTTTCCACTTCTACCTCCAACTCGTCGGGCTCCTCAACTCCTCCGGCCCACCCGAAACCCAACTGTTGAAGAACGCCCAATACCTTTCTCAGTTAGGGCTTACTTTTAGGGTTTCATCGAGAAGCAAGACATGGGCACCAAAATGAAATGGAGGTGGCGCCAAAAGTGAAAGGTGAAATGAAAATTTCGCGCTCATATTATTAAATATATTATAATAATTATATTATTTTATAATGTAATATATATTATATAATAATATATTATATATATTATATTATATAATATCATATTATATTGTATTGTAATATAATATATTATTACTATATTATATTATAATACAACCCACTCTCTCAATTCGAAATATATTTTTTAATTGTTCACTTTCGTATCATATTATCTATTTTTTATTTGTGATCAATTATTTAATTGTGTTTTTTATCTGATGATCAAATTAGTCATTTGTGTGACTAATTATTTAGTCATTTTTATTTTTCGGACATGAAGTGGTGTTTCTAGTGGCGAAGGGGTGAGTAATGCGTAAGAACCTACCTTGGGGAGGGGAACAAGCTTAGGTAGGGGTCCCATGAGTGGGGCTTAAATTCTATGGATTATGATCAAATTCGAAAAAAAAAAATGAATAGAGGAGTAATAACCATTTATTTAGTCATTTTTATTTGTCTGATATTAGTCATTTAATTTTGATTTTACTTCATGACCAAATTAGTCACTTATAAATTACCAAAATAGTCATTTATTTGTAATATTCTACTAGTGTTAGTCATGTGACTAAAACTTGTAGTCATGTTTTAGTCACATAGTCATTTATTTGCCAAATTCTACTAGTGAGTGGAAAGAAAAGAGGTTTACAAAATGGCTTATTAGATAATTAAAGAATATTGAGGCTATATTGGACATGATAGAGATGAAGTAGAGAAGAGAACTTGAAGAGACTAAAAGAAAGCATGAACAAAGAAAATGTGGAAGAATAAAATCCTCTTGGAAGAGGACAATGGAAAGAAGAATGAAAAAGTGTAGTGTTGCAACCCTATGATGGAAAGGGAATGTAAATATAAACATGTGGGAGCAACCCACACAATTTAGGTGAAAAAAAGGAAGTCCAAAGAAGATAAGCATAAAGAAAGAATGGATAAAAAAGAGGAGAAAATGGTCACTATAGACAATAAAATTAATCATAATTTTAAAGATTTTGTTTTATCTGAAGATGTTTTGTTTGCAACCCATTTGGAAAAGAAAAATAAAATGGTGAAAAGAAGAATTATACAATAGAAACAAAAAGGTTTCATTTAATTGTGTTAATGATTATTTACATGCAAAAGAAGTAGATGAAGTTGCAGCAATTCAAAAAATGGACTTTGATAGTCTTAGATTTGACAAAGACATCGAGGAAGAAGAAGATAGTCTCTTGTTGAAAGAGGAGATAAGGAAATTAGAAAAAATATTTGAGGGAGAAAGGATCAAAAAAAATGATAAAAAGAAAGAGGTTACAATTAATACATGCAGGTCTTTGAAGGAGAAAAACTTGCAACAATAGGCAAGGAGAAGAAAATAGAGGTAATTGTTGATTTATAATTTTTTTATCAATATTGCTAATTCAACTAATTTTTGTGAGGATAAAATGGTAAATGTGAAAGAAGACATAGAGATAGTAAGGTGCATAAATAATAGGTTATGGGATATATTGAGGTATGATAATTTATGTTGACATACAAGATGAGGATGAAGGATACATAGGTGAGATGAATGTGCAGATGGAATTCATTGATTTCCTTGTATTTTTTAGTGTTGATTTTTATGTAGGTGTTGAGGATAATAAATTATAATGTAAAGATGAAATATGGTGCATCAAGCTGAATTTTATGAGAAGGAAAAAGAGAGGAGAAATGAAAAAGAGAATAGATAGAAAGGAATAGAGTAAGGTGAAGAAGAAGATAAATCAAATGGATAAGGAAGACAAGTGGATAAAAAGTAAACATAAATTTTTTAAATGTTCACGAGTCTCCAAATTATGAAACATTTATTCTTACCCTGAGTGTTTGATGCAAGAGCATCCAGGGGTGTATGAAAATCTTGCATTAAAAAATATTTATTTAATTTCAGCATGTTTTGTTTGATTTTTGGCTTGTTACCGAAAAAAATTTAGCACCTTGTTTAGGCACTCTTGGAGCTTATAAATTTCTATTATTAAATTGGTTAGGAATCTAAGTGTTTTAATGTTATCTTTGGGTGAAAAATGGGGCCAAATTAATGTAACTCATATTTTATTTATCAGCCCAAAAACTATAATTTCATGAATTGTAAGTTGCACATTAAATGTGCTAAAACTACCAAAATATGTACAAATTAAAACCCAATGCCCAAATTGGAAAAATTGAATTTTGTGATATTAAATAATTGTATGGAAGAGAATTATAATGCCCATGTGCAGTTGGAGAATTAATTGGGCACCAGACAAGAGAGGTTACATGTAACAAAGAGTTACACTCATGCATACATCTTTTTCCAGAATAAGGATAGTAGATTGCAGGAGGTTTTGAAGGCTATATTGGAGTAATTTCAATAATTAATTTATAGCTCCAGAAAGGAGGAATCCAATGGCCAATAGTAGAGAAGGAGAAATATCGAAGGGGTTGCAACAAGGAGAAGTTGAGAAGGAAGATACATACAACCTTGATGAAGTGTTGTAAAGGATTTAGAGGTGATTTTGTAGGTGTTTGAAGCTGATATGAATTAGTTAAGTTTTGATTTTGTATTGCAGAGTTGAATCTTGGAAGAGATTTTCCAATATCAATGAAGTATTGAAGAATTGTTAAAAATCTAAATTGTTCCTTTAAGTTTTCAATTACATATGTTTCTAAATATTTGTATGAGGATGTATTGTTGGCATAATGTTGTCATTGATGTCAAAGGAGAGATAAGAAGTGAGATGGAACTGATCCTGCAAGGGATATTGTTGGCATTGATGTCAAATGGTGTCTTTGATGTCAAAGGGAAGTTCAGTGATGTGCCTAGATGTCATGGATATCATATGATTAGTGTCTGGAAGAGTTGGTGCAGATTTATAGAGATGCACATGTATCTAAAAATATTGCAAAAGTGTCATGAAATGTTGACATGATGTTGCAGAGGGTTCTTCTAGATGATAAAAGGTGAAAATTGAGTGTAGATTTGGTATGGGTTTTCTGAGAGCTTCTAAAAAATGTGAGTTATAGGTCCAAAGGTTGCATAATATTCTTAGGAAGGATTTATTTGTGGTCTCTGGTTATACTAGGGTTTTGCAAATAAACCCTAAGGTTAATAGTCATGGTGTTCATCAGGTTTTCTATTTTGTTTTTGACTTTTGATAGGTGATTTTTGGTTGCTTAATTTACCATGATCTAAGCCATTAAATTCATGTGTATGTCCAACCCCTTCATCTTGTTTGTTTGGATGGTGCCCACAATGTATTTGGTGTAACTCGACAAAGGCAAAAGCGCAGGTAGTGGATGATGATGTTTCAAGACAAATGGCGAAGGATGATTGGACGATATGTCACTACATTATTATTGTGAAGGGAAGATGCTGACAAGGACGATAGATGGCGATAGCCCACGAGCCTACTGAGATTTAGTGGGCCTGTGTCTTTAGCCTCCAGTATAGTGGGCAATGGTGAAGATTGATCGTTGAAGATCAAATGGTTCCCACCAGCCCACTAAAGATTTCATGGGTTTGTGTTTTGAGAACGCAGTATGGAAGGCTTGCGATGCATGTCATGAGGACCCTAGGCTAGGGTGGACATGTGGCAGAAGATCAATTGGTCGCTTCACATCATTATTGTGAAGCAAGGTGATGGGATGCTTTGAGCAATGAGCGATGAGCTTCAGGAGATAGTGGAAGATGATGACAACTAAGGATAGATGACAACTTCCCATTGCCCCACTAAGGCTTTGGTGGGTCCCTAGATTCACCCTATGATATGGCGGGTGCATGCCACATGGAATGGAAGACAAGAGGCAAGATTGTATTGTATTGTGAGGGTTCTATGCATCATTTTATTGAAAGTTGGAGGTGTATGCAAAGCAACAATATGTGATGGGTATGAATACAAAAGAACCCAAACAAACATCATAGATTTAAAAGAAGACAATCTAATAGTTGTGTTTTAAACTTGTCGAGATCAAAGGAAAGCTAGAGGATCATGGCACGAAGATATCAAATGTCTAGATACAAAGACAAAGATCTCAAAAGGCTAAGTTTGTGTTAACGAGGGTTTCAACAACAAACCGACTATGTGATTGAATTCAATTGGTTGAACAAAATCAACTACTAGTTTTTATTGGTGATGAGATAAACAATCAGTGACACAAATATATTGATGGTGGAAAATCATATTCAAATCAAGCAATATGAATTAAATGATCTACCTTCTCCTATGACTAGTTGATTGAATATTTGATTTGCAAGGCGATGGTATAACTTGCAGAGGTGATCAATATCATAATCGGATCACATAGTCAAAAGAATGCATTTAATGTATTCTAGGTTTAGGGTTTTGTAGACTACCATAATATCCAATGAATCAGATTTGAAATTGATGATGACATATGGCTCAATGTGCAGGCAGCTTGATGGAGAAGCGTGTGAGTGAAGGAAACCCTAACAGAACTTTCGAGATTGTAAAATTTAAATGTGCAATTAATTAGAAGGTATTGCATGGCTCGAGATAGGCTTTTGATTGTTAGTGAAGAAATAAAATAGAAGACAATTAGATAATGGTAGAAGAGTTGTGTGTATTTTATAGAAAGAGTTGTGTGCTAAGTTGTAGATCGAGAATGGACATGTTAAGGTTAGCAAGTAGATATCTAACAAGTTAAATGTAGATTTTATCCTGGATGACACCGCTGCACTTACAACTCCCATTGGAAATAAGCACCTTAGACCCTACTACTTTGTTACACTTTTAACCATGAAGAGCAACCAAAGCTGAAGAGGAGGTCAACTTCTCCCTTGTCACTACCTTTGTAAACATATCTATTGGATTGGTATTTGTATGTATCTTTTCTAGCTTTACCTATTCATCCTCCAACACTGATCGAATGAAATGATATCTCAGTTGTATGTGTTTTGTTTTAGAGTGCAAGGCATAATTATTTGTAAGATGTATAACACGCTGGTTGTTTGTAAACAAGTGACTTTCAACCTATTGTTTTCCCAACTCTTCCATTAAAAAATGCAGCCATATCATCTCATTTTTTGCCTCTGTTGTAGCTCTGTGGTGGATAAAGCAACCACCGTTTGCAACTGAGAAATCCAACACACTACTATCCTACCATCTATAAATACATAACATGTGGTACATGAAGAGTATACAATATAGCATGATTAGTTGCCACATAAAAACACATGTAAAAAGAGAAGTCCTAGACTATAATATAGAATATCCTCTAGGATATGAAGTGCATTTCATAGGTACAGTGCAAAAAAATAGAACAAAGAATGTTCTAAATGCATAAAAGAAAAAGAAAGAGTACAAAGAACTAGACATAGAATGCACATGTTGAGATAGAGTGAAACCCAAACAAAAAGGAGAAAATTAGTAAGGGTTTGCATTCAAGGTGCAAAGTAGAAATAGGGGAGAGTGTAGAGAACAAAGAGAGAAGTGAAGAGAAGTGTAGAGGCACGTGTTGTTGATATTGTAACAACAGTAGCAAATAGGATGCTTGCATAGTTGTAGAGCAAAGATTAAGCAATTACAGATCAAACTTGTAACATTGAACTGTGTTCATTTGAATCATTTGTATTTGTCATTATAAATTTGATTGGTTGGTACCATCAAATAACTGATTTGGTGCTCAGTGTAGGGGATTGGTGTCTCCTTGGAGTTGGTGCTCCTAAATCAGGGAGTTGGTGCTTCCTTTGAGTTGGTGCTCCTAAAACTAGGGGATTGGTGTCTCCTTAGGGTTGGTTCCCTTAAACAATGTAACAAAACATTTGCATTGTGAGGCTAGATTAGGACAATAGATCCTAACAACATTTCTCACTGTGGTTTTTCCTATCTTGGGTTTTCCATGTAAATCTCGTGTTATGAGCTTTTGTGTGTATGTACATTTATGTCTATGTGTGTTTAGTAAATCTGCATAAAGGGCTTAAGGGAATTAATTTGCATAAATAATTTAGAGCTATATTTTAAGTGATCTAATGATTCACCCCCCTCTCAATAGATTGTTGTGTTCCAACATGTATTTTATGTTATGGTTGGTAGAAGGTCAGCGCTCCCCTCGAGATTCGTGACATGGACTAATTACCTCTCGTGGATCCATTAACTCTAGTAGTTGTATCAGGCATTAATAGGTTGACATTTTGGTGCACGTTCGAAAACCGTGGGACCAACAATTGGTATCAGAGCCAAAGGTGTTGAGTTCGAATCCCCCCAGGTAACACTGAGGGGGAGATTTTTGGTAGATGGTCAATTCTCCCATTGGGATTTATGACATGGACTAATCATCTCCTGTGGATCCATTAACTTTGGCGGTTATATATCAGACATTAATAGGCTAACCATTTGGTGCAACAAAAACCATGGGGCCAACAATGGTTTCTTGGATGGGTTGTCTGAAAAGGCCCCCATCCTTGTACTACATTACTTCTATTCAACCCTAAACTCTACATGCCATAGTAGAAAATAATTTTCTTGCACATAGATTACTAAAGTATATGCAATGTTTGATGTTAAATATTTATTTATGATGTTTTTATTGATAGATTTGGATTCTAGTTCTTATATGTGTGAATGTAAAACATAGTCCTTACATACAATCTTCATTCCTATATTATATGTTGTAGCTCTTTTTAGTTTCTTATATGCATTTCACTTCTGTCTTAAAAACTCAACTTTTCCATCACATTAGGATCAAGGCTATACATTTGTAGCTCTTACACATTTGTACTTAATTATATTTTACAAGTCTATATAGAGATTACTATAAAGCTTTATTACTAGTTAACTGAAAAAATTGACATGAAAATTTAGGTTTTTGTTCCTATGAAACTTAAAATCCATTCAATACTTAGATCTATAATAAGATATTCTAGATATATAAGGGACCTTAATTTCATCATTTAAAAATTTATGTTTTTATTGTTTGAGCCTTATTTCGAACTTGAAAATTTTCACCAAACCCTTTCCTCAATACTTAATTATCAAATTTAGTTTATGTTGTTGTCATGCCCTACATTTTCCACAACCCAAATCACCATTTTTTTTTTGAACTTAACAAATCAACCAAGACATAACAAGAAAATATGCCCTTTGCACCTGCGATGGCATCAAGTTAATGATTCCATCATAAGAATTTTTCACAATGAAGATAGTGAAATGGTGAAAAAATAATCTAGGGTTAACTTTAATATTGCCTCTAATTAAGGGAAACTATTTAGTCTAAATGAAAGAAAGATTAAAGGAGAGAAATATGTTCATGAAGATATTTTACATTCTAACATAGAGTACAACTAGTACTCTATCACTAAGACTAAAAGAAAAAAGTAATTGAATAACCATAAATGTATAACTCATGTTAATTCAAAAAATAAATTGAACAATTAATTACTATTCAAATTTCTCTTTCTTTACATATAAAAAATCTTCAAAATTAAACCATCTAAGTAATGTTAAATATAAATATGTCTAATTATTTAATTGTTTATGTACAATGTTTAGTTTCATAATCTGAGAAGATAACATCAACACATTGATCCTAATATCTCATACTTTATTTCATATACCTGACTATGAAATTAATTGTTAAATTCAAAACTTGTGCCAATTCTAAGAATTAATTTGAACAATTCATTCTCGTCCCAGTTGTTGATTTTTTAATATCAAAACATGTTTAAACAATTTTAAATCAAGCCTAATTATGAATTTTAATTTGTTTAGTTTCTTGATAATTTAAAAATAAATAAAATATGTCATTAAAATCCTATCTTTATCTTATGACTACTACATTACAATTTTTAGTTGAACTTTAAGACTTAATGTTTATGTATGATTTATAAAATATATTAAGTATTTCTGAATCAACTTTTAAAAAGTAGAGATGAATTATTAAATTAAAGGGAACAAAAAATATTTGAAAATAGTATATCTAAATGTAGGATCCATAAAAATGCATGATTCTATGAACAAGAATCGCCATTTCATGCCCAAATTAATAGAACCATTCTAATCTAAATGCCAACTAGAAATACATGCAATTATATCAAATCAAAACTTGCATTAAATTAAACTAAGTCAAATTTGCACTTAAAAGAACATAGCTCCATTATTTCCCTATCACTAAGATCTTATTTATGCATTTGCTCTCAAATTTTGTGAGCACAAAATGTAGTAAGAGGCTATGGTGAACGAGAAAAAGCATTCAAAATTCATGAGTAAAACTTGTGAGACGGAAAATGAGAGGGAAATCCCATTTAAATAGGAGTTCCCTAAGGATGGAGAGGGTTTGAAGATGAAATGTGGGATAAAAGATGCGAGAGAAGGAAATGCCATTATCCCACATTGTTCAATTAAATTTCATGCATGAGAATGAAGGTGATAAAAGGGATATTAGATAAAAATGTACCTAAATGATTAAATATGAATAAAATGATTAAGGATGTTTTACTAAAATGCAATATTTCATGGATGATTTAATATGCAAGTTAAGATAATTAGTTTATTATGAAACAATAGCCAATGACTATGATAATTGATTTATTAATGGAGATGAATATAGAATGATTATGGATGATAATGATAATTGATTTATTATGAAAATGATGTTTATGATTTATTATGCAAATGGATTATGAACGATTATGATTTATTATGCAAATGGATTATGAATGATTATGATTTATTATGCAAATGGATAATGAATGATTATGATTTATTATGCAAATGGATTACGAACGATAGTGAATGATAGTAAATGGGAAATGGACGATAGTGAACAAGAAATGAACGATAGTAGTTTATTATGCGAATGTATCGTGAACAATTATGCAAATGTACATGAATGTTTATGAAACAACTTATGATTGGGAATGATCGTTTATGCAAATGTTTAGTGAACGACCATAAGACAGATATGATCGTTTATGCAAATGGTTAGTGAATGACCATGAGACAGTTATGATCATTTATGTAAACAATTAGTGAACGACCATGAGATGGTTTAGTGATTTCATGAAATGCGTGAATAGAAGAAAGTGTTGAATGGATTGATTAAGTAAATAATGATATCTATTTAATCAATAGACGACTAATGCAATGATTACAAGGAGAAATTTGAGTCTCTACATTTTGCCCCTCTCTGAGACAGCGTAGCTTGTCGCATTATTTCAAAGAAAAATATTGATCAATTGATACATGCCCCAGAAATATCCTGGTAAGGATTATGATAAGAATGATATTCCCCCTCGAGAGATTGATCGAACAGAGTGTAAGAAGATTAATCTCTCGATAGATGTCGAGAAAATGATTAGATACTTGATATTGTGCAAGTGATAAAGCGGTGATGTATATTTGATGGAAATACACAGTTGATAGGTGTAACTGAACACTTGATTGAAATGATCAGTATAGTTGGGTTGATGAGCTTGGTTGAGTTGATTGAGATTGGTTCTTACGCAAGACAAGTTGATGCAATGATTGATTGATTGATAAAGGGGACGTGAGATTTGATTCAAGGGACATATATCATTGGGATAAAGAATTTGATTGATTTCTCTATGATAAGAAAGATGAAGAAAATGAAATGCAAGAAATGGTAGATGGAAGAAAATGAAGGTGATGAAGCCTCTTGTGCCTTTTAAGTGCTTTTATCATCATCGAGCTTATTATGTTGCAAATTAGTAGAAGCGTCTAGATAACATGAGCATCTAGATGACTTGAATACTGTTTTCATTTCTATTTAGTAATGAAGTATAAGCATCTAGGTATAAGGACCTTAGATGACTTGAATACTTATTGCATGGAAGACACTATCAGACAAGGAATGCTCTCATCAACACTAGACTCATAGGTCCTCAATGGTTTTAGACAACCATGGCTTAAGATGAGTTGTCCTATGAATAAGAAACAATCCACAGACAAAAAACAAGTGAACACGCCCCATCCTTGCCTCTCTAGTCCTAGACATCCTGGAGAAGATAAAAGACATGCCACCAAAGATAAAATCATAAAATAATCAAAGATAAACAAACAAACTTGCATCATGCTTCGATATAGAACTGATTCTTGGTATAGTTGTATGTGTTGGGTTGATAGGTATGCTGCAATATTTTCTTGATTGCTACTCATGATGGGGTTTGATTCCATTGAAGTGAAAAGCGGTGTGATGATCTGAAAGTGTCACTGTTTAGGGATTTTTGAGGTTATTTGATTTTTTTGGATTTTTTTTTTTCAAGACGTTTTATGATTTTTATGGATTTTTTTTGGACATTTTATAAAAAAATTATGGATTTTTTCAAGACATTTTATGATTTTTATGGATTTTCTCAAGACATTTTATGATTTTTATGGATTTTTTCACGACATTTTATGATTTTTATGGATTTTTTCAAGACATTTTATGACTTTTATGGATTTTTCTAGGACATTTTATGATTTTTTTATGGATTTTTTTAGGACATTTTATTATTTTTATGGATTTTTTCAAGACATTTTATGATTTTTATGGATTTTTTCAGGACATTTTATGATTTTTTTATGGATTTTTTAAGGACATTTTATGATTTTAATGGATTTTTTCAAGACATTTTATGATTTTAATGGATTTTTCAGGACATTTTATGATTTAATTGATTTTTTCAAAACATTTTATGACGAAAAGAGATGGATCTCAAGCGGGAAGACAGACAAAGATGGTAGTTTCTTTGACCGCAAGATGTTCAATATCCTAACCCATAACTAAGGGTGAGGAAATGCCCCAGTGAGGAATATGACCAACCTAGTACGCATGGAAAAATGAGCAAGTGAGGGGATTGTCGAACAACTCACAAGCCATGGTGAGTATGAAAAGGGCATTTTGAAGTGGAGAGTGAATGAAAATAGGATGAAAAGATCAAGTAGAGATCCAAAGGAAAGATGAGAAAAGCCTCTACACATGGCGCCGATTTCTCGATTTTCACCATGGTACTTGCTCAAGGTGCCACCGAAGTGGTTTTCACCATTGAACAAATTGATTTCTCTTTACTTTTTTTCTTTTTTTTTTTTGTATTTTTTTTAAAAGAGTGTACCCTCTGAAGTACTCAGGTATAAAACATACGAATGTGCATACTGTTGATGGGATCACTAAGCAATTCACCTTCTGGAGTAGATAACTAGTATGGCCCAGATCCATACACAATAGTGATAACATATGGACCCAACCAGTTAGGCTCAAATTTACCCTTCTTTTCTTTGTCTTGTTGATTGTGAGGATTTTCACGAAGGACAAGATCTCCAACCTCAAATGTGCATGGTTTCACTTTCTGATTATAAGTTCGGCTCATTCATTGTTGATATGCTCTAAGATGATTAAAAGCAGTTTGTCTTCGTTCATCTAATAGCTCCAATTCCTGCAAATGGGAAACTCGGTATTCTTCATCACTGATGTGATTAGACAAGGATATGCGCAAAGAGGGTAACTCGACCTCAATGGGTGAGATGGCTTTGGATCCATAGACAAGGGAATAGGGGGTAGCAACTGTGGGAGTGCAGATACTTGTGTGGTAAGCCCACAAGGCAGGATTCAGTTGAATATGCCAATCTCAACCAACTTCATTGATCGTCTTTTTAATAATTTTGAGAATAGTTTTGTTAGAGGCCTCATCTTGACCGTTACCTTGAGGATAGTAATGTGTGGAGAAATGATGTTGTATATGGAATTTCTCACAGAGTTCACAAATATCCTAATATTTTAATGAGAGACGATTATCTATGATGATGGATAAAGGAACACCATAACGATAGATGATGTAGTTCGGTATGAAAGTGGCTATTTGTTTTCTAGTGATATGAGTAAGGAACAACTTCAATCCATTTTGTGAAATAGTTTGTGGCAATGAGAATGAACTTATGACCATTGGATGAAGGTGGATGGATCTTGCCCACAAGATCAAGTCCTCACTGATAAAAGGGCCATGGTGTAGTAAGAGACTGCAATTCCTGTGCAGGAGCATGTATCAAGTTTGCATGTTTTTGACACTTCTTGCATTTTTTAACAAACTAATAAGCATTAGTTTCTATTGTGGGCAATAATAACCCATACGTACGAGTTTCTTGGCTAAGGTAGGACCGCTAGAATGTGACCCACATATACCTTCATGTACTTCTCGTAAAGCAGTTTTGCTCTCGTCATGCTTAAGACATCTAAGTAAAGTACCATCAAAACCTCGACGGTAAAGGGTATCGGCTAAGATTACGTAGTGGGAAGCTTGACGAATAATTTTTTTATGGGATTTATTGGAGAGATTGGATGGCAAGGCGTTATCTCAGACATAGGTGTAAATATCGCCATACCATTGAGAATTAGGACCAACAATAAGACAAATCATTTCAGATTGTGGTATATTGTAAGTAGGTTCCAAAAGAGGCTCTACCAAGAACTCACAGTAGACGGCATTGCTTGGCATTTCTACAAGTGAACCAATTGTTTCCATTGCATTAGGAACTATGTTAATATCTCAGGGAATCTGCTCAAAAGAGATTGATGTGAAATAGGCCTTGAAATCATCCACCATTCTTTTGTAAGGCACCAATTTTTCATCTTTTTTTTTGTAGTCATCATTAACTTGTCTGATCACTAACTGAGAATCACCATGAACACGCAACTCAAGGATTTTCCATTGTACAACCATACGAATCCTCGAAAGTAATGCCTCATATTCTACAATATTGTTGGTACATGGAAATTGTATCTTATAAGATTTAGGTATACAATCCCCTTATGGAGTGACAAAGAGAATGCCAACACCTGAACCACCTTGTGTGAAGGAGCCGTCAAAATATAAATTCCACAGATGTGTAGATTCCATGTTGAAGATTGATTCATCAAGGAATTTTGTGATAAGAGGATGACTATTTGTCATAGGAGCATCGACGAGGTGATCTGCTGTAGCTTGACCTTTGATTTCTTTTCTTTCTACATAATCAATATCAAACTCACTAACAATCATCACCCATTTAGCTAATCATCATATGAGTGTTGCTTTGTTCAAGAGGTACTTAAGAGGATCAATTTTTGCAATGAGCTTTGTTTGGTGTGTAAGCATGTAATGTCGCAACTTTTATGATGCAAAAACTACGACAAGGCACACTCTTTCAATAGGACTATAATTGAGCTCATATCCTACTAGAGTGTGACTAATGTAATAGATAACATGTTTCGTTCCTTTAGAGTCATGTTCCAAAAGTGCCCCCAGTGTTGTGGTGGTTGTGGATATATACAAAAGTAAAGGCTTGTCATCTATAGGAGGTACTAATACTGGTGATGTCATTAGATACTCTTTGATTTTCTGAAAATCTTGTTCACGCTTCTCATCCCATCTGAATGGAACATTCTTGTGTAATAGATGCTGAAATGGTTGACATTTATCTACAAGTTGTGCTATGAAACAGTGGATAGACTGAAGTTTTCCTTGTAATGATCTCACTTGTCTAATATTCTTAGGTGGAGGCATTTCAAGTATAGCCTTTATTTTTGTAGGATCAACTTCAATTACTTTAGATGAGACAATGTGTCCAAGGAGTTTCCCAGAGGTTACTCCGAAGGCACATTTCTTTGGATTCAACCGAACCTTGTATTTTTTTAATCTTGTGAAAATTTTATCCACGATCTCTAGATGTCCAGCTCTCGTGCAATATTTTCCCAACAAATCATCTACATAGTCTTCCAAATAGGTATGCATCATGCCATGGAAGATAGTGGTCATTACACGTTGGTAGGTAGCTCCAACATTCTTCAACCCAAAGGGCATGACATTCCAACAAAAGGTTCCCCAAGGACAAGCGAATGTTGTCTTAATTTGATCTTTAGGAGCAATTTTAGTCTGATTATAGCCTGAGAAACCGTCCATGAGGGATAACATTTCATGTCCTATTGTCAAATCCACTATCATGTCAATGTTTGGAAGTGGGAAGTCATCCTTAAGACAAGCTTTGTTTAAATCTCAGAAATTTGTGCAAACTCGAATGCCCCCATTAGGTTTTGAAACTGGTACTAAATTTGAAATCCAATCAGCATAGTCAACAAGTCTTATAAATCCCACATCTAACAACTTTTGTAATTCAACTTTTACTAATAGAGCAATATGCGGGTGCATTTTTCTCAACTTTTGTTTAACCCCCGGTGGCAAAGACAAGTGATGCATTACTAGATCTGGATCAATTCTTGGCATATCTGCATAGGACCACACAAATTTAACTTGTATTTCCTTATAAAACTATATATGTTCTATTCTCTCTTCAGGTGTTAATGACTTTGCTAGATGAATTATCTTTGGTTTTTCTTTTGTACCCAAATTAGCTGGTATTGTCTTCTCGACCAATATAGATGGGTTTTCATGATATACTGCTAAGGGAAGTGTGTCAAGCCTTCCATCCTCGAGTTCCTCAGGGAGGTTTTCACCCTTCGATATGTCCTTTATTTTTAATTTTTTGGGTCTAATAGTGTCGCAAAGCGGTTTTCAGTAGAAGACCTATTTATATTTTCAATAATTTTGTGACTGAAAGGCTTGGCACCCTCCCCAAAGTATGCCGCACTGTTGAGTTCTATGGTGAAACCTATCTTATGATCCTCAAGAGGTGTATCTTCTCATGCTCCCATAAAGTTTATGATTGCCTCATCATTTTGAAATACATCTAGTTGTGGCGGTCCCTTTTGGTCCAAATCAATGAGTTCGGGGTTAACCAAGGGTAAAGGGTCATGATTTGAATCAAGATTTTGAATGGATTCAAGGGTACAAATGTTATGATTGGGTTCAGGGGTAGGGATACTATCATAGTCATAAATTTCAATGAAGTCATCGATGGCACTTTACTCATTTTTCTGTGTAGCATTAGAGGACTCTACTTCCTTACTTGAAGTACACACGGTACTCAAGGTCTCATCCTTTTGCACATCATATCCTAAACTAGGGACTTTTTGCATATGAGTAGGTTGTATTAGTTCCAAGATACCCTGTTTCTATAAGCCGAGATGACTTTTACCGTCATATCCCATTTGTTTCATAAGATCAAATCCTTTACCATATTGTCCAACAGGTATCTTTATTTCAATTTGTTCTTTTTATGTATCCTCATCTTTGTATAGCCATTTCGGGAGATCAACTTCTTATGTTTCATTATAGAGGACTCCCCATTTTTTGAGATTGGTTAATTTACAAGTCACTAGAGTCTTTGCATCCGATGTGGTCTTAGTCATCTGTGGTTTTCCATAGGTATGGGGAGATAAAGGTAACTTTCCAATGCAAAGGGCATGATTCAAAGTATATTCTCCTACTCCTTGTTCTTTTACTTGTATTTTGGTCTCAACTTCCTTGGATTTTGAGGACGATGCTTTTAAGGACTTAGGATCAACATATGCTCGGGAAGGAAATGCCTCACAATTGCTTGGGATTGTGATTTCAGTTTTAGGACTTAGATTATGACAATACATGAAAGGGATGGGATCTCCTTGTATTGTGATTTCAACACCATTGTGTGGGAATTTTATGAACTGATGGTGTGTAGAAGGTATTGCTTGCATTGCATGAATCCAAGGTCTTCCAAGGAGGATATTATAGGTCAGTGGTAGATCAACGACCTGACAAACCACATCCTTTACCACAAGGCTGAATTTGATTGGTAGAGTAACTAATCCTTTAGATGAGCATTCCTCTTCATCATATGCCTTTATGGTAATCTTGTTCCTTGGATCAATTGCATTTACATAAAACCCTATTTTTGTGATCAAT
Organism: Sequoiadendron giganteum; assembly: GCA_007115665.2. NCBI lineage: Eukaryota > Viridiplantae > Streptophyta > Pinopsida > Cupressales > Cupressaceae > Sequoiadendron > Sequoiadendron giganteum. Next base: position 456,243,991 of record CM021109.1, read on the forward strand.
TCTTGGGTACAAATATTAAGACCTGCTCCTCCGTCTATCATAACTCGCTTGAGCTTGGTATTATTGATGAGGATGTCAATGTGTAAAGTTGCATTATGCGGTTGTCGAGGGGATGAATCATCATTTTCAGTAAAAGTGAGAGTGTGAGGAGCGGTGATGTGTCCCACCATAGCTTGAAATTGATCCACACGTAGGTCTGTAGGCACTATAGTTGTAGCAAGCACTTTATCTAGGATAGCTTTGTGCTCAGGAGATAGGCGAGCAGCTCAAGTATGGAAATTTGCACAAGAATTTTCCCTAAATGTTCTATGAGGTTATATTGCAAGGCTGGTGTAGCGGGTTTTGAATTAGGATCTTTAAGGGTGACTGTGCCTTTGCGGGTAGTAACCTTGCAATCAAGTTCTTTGCCTTTTATAATGAAAGCGTTTACATGATTATCAACCTCACTGATGTTATGTATGGTATAGTCATATTTAGTAGTAGTATAGTTTACACCATCACCAAATTCAAGGGCCTTTCCTTTATCCTTGTCATGCTTAGGGAAAGTATTCTTAAACACCTCACAATCAGAGTTACCAGAAGGAGTGTGTCCGTCAATTGCTATCTTACCATCATCGATAAGGTCTCGTATTAAATGTCGAGGTTTATTGCAACTATTAGTCTTATGTCCTTTATGTCTATGATAGTCACAAAAGTGATCCTCATTTCACCATGGGCGTTTGACTTGTGGATTATATTCCTTTATTTTGGGTAGTGTTATAATATTAATTTCAAGAAGCTCTTTTAATGCGGATTAGAGTGATTGTCCCAATGGTGTAAAATTTCATTTAGGGAAACTTCTCTATTTTTCTTTTCCTTTATCTAAAGATGGACCTTTGAGATTGTAAACAAGCAATGATGTTTTAGTGGTTTTTGCATCAACAACTTTTTCATTGACTACATTCTTGTTCTTTACCCAAAAAGGTGTCTTCTTGTTTGAATTTGATTTTTGGTCTCTATCGTTATTTGGTTTTATAGTTCCATCATCAATGAGAGTTTGTTCAATTCGAAAGCCCATCTCTATGGCTTCATCAAAGGAATCTAAACATTTGAGGCATAGTTCCCTTCCAATTTCTTTGTTCAGATTTTGAAAAATCTTGAGGTCAACCAATTCTTGATCAAGAATGGCATAAGGTAATCATTTATTTAAATGTCTCTATCTTTGTAAAAATGACACAAAAGATTCACCTCATTTTTTTTTGGTGTTGAAAAGGTTTTTCATGGTCACTTTAAAGTCACAGTTGAAACTATAATTGGAGAAATTTATCAGCCAATTTTTGAAAGGATTTGATGGTCGAGGGTAATCGTGAAAACCATTCCATAGCTTCTCCTCCTAGATTGTGGGGGAATAATCTCATAAGGTACGTTTCGTCAACTACAAATTCCATGGTAGTAGCACAAAATTGTCTTAATTGGTTTTTAGGATCTCCTTTGCCATTGTATTTGTCAAGTTTTGGTATGTCCCAGTGGTTAGGAAAATGTGGTATTGGTATGATTGGATCGAAGGGATAAGGACATATGTCTTCAATGGAGAACTTGTGAGATGATGTTTTGTTGTTCTTGAGAGTATCCAATTCTTGTCTCAATTTTCTAAGCTCATCCAAAATAGGATCGTTTGTAGGTGTAGGTTTTGATGTCTTTGAAGATCGCTTGTAACCAGGTTGTAGATAAAAGGGCCTATGATCTTTGATTCTACCATCCTTTTCTATTTTGAGATGCTTAGATTCAATGGATTTAGGTTGATTATTCATGGTGAGTAATTATATGTCAAAATCAAGAGGCATTTTGATTCCTTCATCAGCAGGGGCCTTGAAGTATTGTTGTGGGTTACGTTTGACTAACTCTGTAAGAAGTTTAGTGAATCTATTATCATTAAGAGCTTCGTTTATAGTGGATTGGGTTATTTCTTCATCCTCAATTTCACTCATTTCAATAGTTGCAACACTAATGTGGTCTTCCCCATCAAAGTATCTTCCCCAAGGGTTCCCTTCTTCTTGAAACATTTTTGCTCTCGTTCTAGGGGTCATAGGTGATTGTTTTGATTTTCAATCCAAGATAATGTATGAGACCTAAGACTCAGATGCAATTAAAAGGATATGATTCTGAAATGGGATATGAAAATGGTATGATATGATATGACACGCTAAGAATGCAAGAGCTTAAAGGCAACTCTAGGTCCAAAATTGGTTATGATGTAAAGGATTTACTTGTGCTATGATGGATAGACACAAGGACAAATGATCAAGAGAGGGTATGTAGGAGATGATGGACTCCAAAAGGATTTCCCTAATCAAGGATAATGGTATGTTTCCCTAACTCAAGGATGATGAACCTTAAGTGATGCGGGTGATAGATAGCTAATGGTTTGATTTCAAGACCTAGGAAGAGTAGCCTAAGTGAAAGCTAAGGTTTGTTTGAGCAATAATGGATATGCAAGGGTGAAGGATATGCAAGGACTAGGTGGAATACAAATACTAGGTGGAATGCAAGGGCTAAGTGGGATGCAAAGATTGAAAAATCAGAACTAAAGGATGATGGCCCCAAGAAATCTAAGTGATAGGTTCATGTTGGATGTCTTTGTTGTTTGACCTTTTGAGGTTTGAAAAGTTTGAAATGTTGCAAGCTATTAGGTGTGATATTTGTTTGAGGTCTATTTTTGAACACACACATAAGACATAGCGGACAAAATGTTTGATTTTAACAATACAAGCACAAATCCTAAGGTTGGCAAGGACTATATTCACTGGATTCCACGTGGTTTCCCTAGCCACACTTATTCTTAGTAGGTGACTTAGAAGCTTGGCCACACTGGCTCCCACAACACGACACTCACTTCTCGGGTCAACTTGTTGGAATCAGGGAACATTGAGAGGGGGGTGAATCAGTGTTTTGTAAATCTTAACTTTATTAATCTGATATTTAAACCATTTCAACATTAAACCAAAGGAAAGATGCAAACACACAAAGTAATCATCCACAACACCACAACACAAGATATTTTACGTTGAAACCTTGTTAGGGGAAAAACAATGGTGGAGGTTAATCCACAATTTGAGTACTCAAATAGAAGTTACAAAATGAGAAAGCACTTGCATTTAGCCTCACTGCCTAGAGCTCTCTGCCTTACAAAGTATTCAAATTAAGTCCATCTGAAGGATTGAACCAAAGTAATAGCACATTTGTCAAGCTTTGACCCTTTGTTTGATTATGCTCTCCTTCTCTGCTCCGCTCTATAATTCACATCACAAATCCATGAAAAAGTGAATTCGCATTACTATCCTTCTCAATTTCACACCACACTAACACACTTCACATCATATGTCACAAAATGATGTACCCGATCACTTATATATATATTTGCAACTAAAGATTCAATCATCTATATGTCGGCTTTAATAAAACATAAAATACTTTCCAACTGAAGGTTAAATCCACAAAAAAAATTTGATGCGCACCATCCAAAGTCAGCCATAGCATAGTGAGGATCTAAATAAACATGTTCGAACATGTAATACCCCTCTGTTTTGCTTTTTGGACTACACTGTGTGTCCTTGTTTTGCTTTGATTTGTTTTCTGGATGTTCAGATACTTTGAGATACTTTATCATGTGTGTATTATTTGATTGTTATTTATAAAGCGATAGAATATTTGTGGTTGTGTGATGTATCTCTTTGATGCTTTATTATCATGCTTTAATTAGTGTAATAATGTTAGTTTGTTATAACATGTTTATTGCACATGAGTTATTTGATTATTATGGAACTATCAGTTCGTGATGAGTGTATTGGTGAAGGGGACGTGATTGCATCACTCCCTTGTGAGTGCCCTGCGATTCCGTGATTTCCTCTTCACGGTGTGTATTATATGTTGTTTATATACATGTTCTTTGATATCTCATTTACAAGTTTGCAAGTACATGACATCAACTCCACCTGGTTTCACAAGTTTGAGTGTGTCGACCCAACGGTTTGTTGATTGGGAGATAGTAACTAGGTAACATGTGTCAAATCTACACCGTAGCCACAGTGTGTCGTCGGTCTTTGTTTGCCTTGTTTATTGCTATTTAATTATGCAAGGTTTATTTTATGGAAATAAATGTTAAATTATGCATTAAATGATTTTAGTATTTATTTAATTAATTTTAGATAATATTGATGGAAGCTTTCTATTTAATTTAATTTATTTAGTAAAGCAATTTAATCCTTGTGGTTAAATTTATTTATTAAGTAATTAAATTAATTGATTTAAATGATTTATTAAGTAAATAGTTTAAAATAATTAAATTTGTTTTGATATTAAATTGGAATATATGAAATTATTAAATTACTTTGAGAAAATATTTGATGGGTTGTTAAAAAATATTTTTGATTTGCGAGCAAGTTTTAGTTAATTAATTGGGTTGTTGGGAAAATTAATTCTTGGAGGGAATCTTGGCTTTGGGTGAGGAAGCGGAAAGCTTCTTCATGGAAAAGGTTAAGATATTTTTGATATGTGGAAAATTTGGGAAGAAGATTTGTTTGCTGTGAAAAAAATTGAAAGGGATTTTGGTTTGTAGGAAATTGTTGGAAATTTTGCATTCTTAGATTTGTTTGGTATAGATTATTGTGGTGTTGGAGTCAATATTGTGCTCAGGAAATTTGGTTGTTGGAAGCTTTGGAGGAAGCTCGGAACCAAAAATTCCATTTACTCCAGAAGCTTTGTTGGAAATAGGTTCTCTTCTTAAATTATTTGTCTTTGTTTAAGTTTTAAATGGAAATAAATTGTCGTAGAAAAGATTGTTGTGCTAGACCTGTAGTAGAAGCTTTTATTTGTTTGAGAATTTTTTTTAAGACTTCTGTGTTGGTAGTATTGTCATGAGTAAATTTAGTGTCAAGCTGTAGGAAACTTTTATAGTGAAATCAGAGAGCCTCTATGGATTTATTAATTAAAACATTGAAAAATCCGAAAAGAAATCAATATGAAATTTAGGGGAATTGTTTTGAACAATAGAAAATTTTAGAAGAAACAATCAATACATTGTAAATCTCTCTAGAAAAGAGATTGGATAATTTTCCTGTCAACTAAATTGGGGAAAAACTTTACCTTTTTAATTTCCTCTATAAATTTAGATTATTTTTGTGAAATTGTCAATTCTAACTGTAGAGTTTGTTTCTGAAAAGTGTTTTTTCCAATTTTGAATATTGTGGGTGTTTGGTTTATTTTAATATATATATATATATAATATAGATATAGATATATATTTGTCTGTGATTTATTGAAAAGGTATGAAAAATCACTGTACGCCGCATTGGAAAATCGTAGTTTAATATTCGCGTGTTATTCCCTTAATGTTCCGTTGTTTTTTTTTTGCATTTGTATATGGGAGGGAATGGGGAGGCGCTGCCTCCCCACCGCCGCTCCCTTATGGGAGAGGCGGTGTGGAGGGAGAGCCTCCACACACCCCCCATTTCCTTACTGTGGTGCGTATGGGAAGGCGGAAAGGGCGTTCGGTTGTGGCCGACCCCTCCCCACATGTAAATTGGTTAAAATAAAATAAAAACAAACACAACAAACCTTAATAAAGATTTTGCCACTTTCCATGGTAAATGGAATTTGATTTTTATAAAAAAAATTCCTGAATGGATATTTATTTTATGGATTAATTTGGTAAAGATTATTTTATATATAGTGTATATATAACATGTATATATATATTGTTTGAATGTTAAATAGTTAAATATATATTTAATATATATAATGTATATATATAATTATATATATATATATTTAAATATATAGTTATGTGTATCTGTTATATATATATATATATATATATATATAAATATATTAAATATTATTTTAAATGTGTCAATTAGGATATTTAGATAAATATATATATTGAATATATATTTAATTAAATGCATTTTTAAAAATGGTTGTATGTGTTGTTTGGGAATTTGAAGGAAATTTTAGCATTGAAGTTATGTTGCTTTTAAAAGTAATCAAGGGATTTGATTTGTTTGTTAAAATTAGTTTTTTTCCCTTCTTTGTAATTGAAAAGGAAATTATTATTTTTAATCAATTATTTTGTTAGGGAAATTATTATCTTTGCTGTGAAATCATTATGAAAGGGAAACAAATTTAGAATATCCAAAATTAGTTTATTTCCTTGTTATTGCCTTCAATGATTATTTCCTCTGTATTCTTGTTTGGGAGAAATGGGTTAAGTGTTAGTTAGTAGTTGTAAGTTTTCCAGAGGTTCTTAATTGGATTGGGGTTGTCAATTTTTGATGTCAACTATTTATTTTTTCCTTGGGTAGTGCATGGTGTCTTGTCAGTGATTTACTCGATTTTCACGAATGGGGATAATTTGTGCCTCCTTGGATTAGGAGTGGATTATGTCATTTGTGTCTCCTTTGGAAGGAGTGGTTTATGTGATTTGTTGCCTCCAGTGTTTGGAGAAGGTTTTGACTTATGTTGCCTCTTAGGATTGGAGTGGTTGTTGTATTCTAGTTTGTATGTACTTTGGTACCCTTGGTGATTGGTCTATATGTATATTGTCAAGTAGAAGAGTGGCTTTCATTAAGGGCCAAAGCCCATAAGAGGTAAGATTGGGTAACCTTCAAAGGTAGTTTAATCAAGTGATAACTAAAACAATGTATTTAGAAGATTAGAAAGTATTTCATACTAATCAAGATAAGTTCTAGCCTCACTCATAGACGCAAGTGCTTGTTTAGGCTTGGGATGAGTGGGAAGGCCTAGAATGGCAAGGTCATCTACCTTGTCTTTACGAGAGGTATTTGATTCCGCATAGTAAGTATGAGGGACGAGGGTCGGTTGAGGTCTCCAGGATATCCCTTAATTAGGGAGTCGGGGCCTATGAAGATCTACAGTGGGTAACTCATTATGAGTTGTGCGATGACACTCTATCTAGGACAACAATTGGTACTTAGTTTTATGTGTATGGTTTTCTTAACATACCTGATCTGGTTTTACATGGAAGCAATGTAACCCATGTCAGTGTTGTAATGTTGTACTTTTGGTTATATGGTTCATGTACTTGGTTGTGTCAGTATGAGTCAACCTATGATTAGAGGTTGTAGGGTTGATCATGTTATCTTTTTACTATCTCCTAGCATGGGGGGTGGGCCTTCGGGTACCACTTGGTTGGGTGGAACATGCACCATACGTCATTGGGTCCCCCTTCGATCTTTAGTTCGTGATGGCGAGGTATCTAGTTGGAGAGCTCGTGGTTCCCGGTATTCATTTCATGCTATGTTGTTATTTTAGTTGGAACATGTAATTAATACCCCTCATTTGTATTCAAGGTGGATATTTTGTATGTGTATCATATTTGTATTATTTGCCTCATTCGAAGAATGAGAGATGTAACCTAATGATTAAGTTAATGTAAATGGAATTTTATTATCTCTTTATGTTATGGTAGAATTTATTATGTATGGAATGTATGAGTACTTGATTCATTATGTAAGTAAATTTTATCAATGTTATCTGATGTATTTATGGGTTTAAGTAATCTTGGTCTTGTAGCCTTAGAGGTTGTTGTCAATTAGTAAGTGAATATGTATATTAATTACACTTTAAATAAAATAAAAAATTGTGCGCTTAAGTAGTTAATTGCAACTTCCTCTAGGGTTGCATGGTGGGGCATTACAAAACACAAAAACACTTAAGCAATTACTCCTTAAACATTCGCAACAACTATATCCACCAAGTCGGTCTTCTAGCACTGATAAACATAAAATTAATACACCATATCTCCTAATTCATACACTAGTGAATGCGTGCCCAAATAATTCTTTGGGGGTGAAATCAAAATACTGTGTCTCACTTTTTGCCCAAGATGGACATTTACATCAATATTTTTAACTGAATCTTGATCTTTTAAGACCGATAGTAGCTAAACCGTTAAAAATTTAAAGATGATGTGAACTAGTGATTTTTAGCAGTTTGTGTGTAGATTATAAATAGATTTTAAAAAAAAATTGAAATAAATCATGTATCTTTCAACATATCCTTTAATAACTAGTTTTAAACAAAAAATAACATTTTCAGAAAGTAACATTTGTGTCGTACAACATAACTTTTTTTCTATGAAGGATAAAATTCTAATTTTTGGAATATAGTTTTTCAAAATCAATATCTAGGGAATGGATATTTTTTCATAATTTTTTGTTACATATATATTTTTTAATTAATTTTTGAAGTCACTATAACCATAATTTGGACATGTGTGTGTGTCCTACAACCTAACTTGTTGTGTATATATCAAAATTCAGTTTTTATTTTTTTAGTGAAACATGGACATCAATACCTAGGGAAGGGGTATTTTTTTATTTTTTTTTACAATGGTTTACTATTTTTCCATGTTTGTAGAATGAAGAGCTTGATGTTAAGAGAAAAACCTATGTTTAGTAAAAATTAAAGTTTAAATACAAGATAAAATGAAAAAATATCAAAACTATACTTGTTGGAAAGCTCATTTTGAGGGTCACAATCTTGCAAAATATTGTTTCTAAATGATGTTATTTAATCCCTCAAAATGTAAGGGTGATCCCACAAACCTAGTTTACAATTTCTGGGAGATTCTGATTTTTGCTAAAATCACATATTTTTTAAAAATATAATGATTTAAGCCTTAAAAGGTTCCATTTTAATGATTTCAATTGAAGAGGGTTTGATCAATCCACCATAGATCAAACCCCCTTGGTTAGAACCCCTCTAGTTTTAAACCATACCTACAATGGAGTCTCCTTTACACCTATCAAAATGCTAATAAAAAATCACTTTTGATTTACCTTTTGGGGGATCAAATGAATTCATTTAAAATTTATTTGAAATTATTATGGTAGTCTTCGTAATGAGCTATCCAATGAATATAATTTTAATATGTTTTGGTTTTATTATGTATGCTTTTTTTAGTTTTATTAAACATAGGTTTTTCACTGAAAACCAAGCTCTGTGTTCTGCATATATGAAAAAATAGTAGATTATCAAAAATAAAATTTTAAAAATATGTTCAGGTTGGGTATTGATGTCCTTGATCCATTAAAAAAAAAAATATTGAATTTCGATACATATAGAAAAAATTATGTTGTAAACAGTCTGCCTATGTTTCAATTGTAATTGGTTTGACTTTGAAACTTGATTAAGGAAAAAATATTTAATAAAAACTATGAAACCAAATGAAAGTGCTAGATATTGTAGTTAAAAATCTAAATTCAAAAAAATTAGAATTTTATCCTTCATACAAAAAAAATTATGTTGTATACGGTGAGCATCACTCCTTAAAAATGTTGTTTTTAAAAAAAAATCTAGTTTTCGAAGGAGATGGAAAAAGAAGGGCAATCTGATTCCAATTTTTTTGAAAAAAAAAATATTTAGAATCTATAGAAAAAACGTCACAAATCACTAGTTTGCATCATCTTCAAGTTCCTCATGGTTTAGCCGCTATAGGAGCCTGAAAGTGAAGATTTAGTTAAAAAAATTAGTTCAGTGTCTAGTTTGCCAAAAAATTGTAAACCAGTATTGTGGGATCACCCGCAAAGTAAATGTGTTTTTTTACCATCATTTTGATAGGTGTGAAGGGGACTCCATTGTGGGTATGATTTAATACTAGAGGGGTTCTATCCAAGGGGGTTTGATCTAAGGGGGTCTTATCTATCCCTCTTCTATTAAAACCCTTTATATGAAACCTCTTAAGGCTAAAATCAGGATAAGATAGTACAAACATCAAAATACCTCTTTCTGAGATCCACAACTTAAAATGATAATATGATAATGCAAATGGATTCATCTTTAGTCGGATACCATATTCTTCACTCTAACTCCCGGTATGATAAATACTAAAGTTTGGACTAGATCAATGACTTAGGTTGCCATCAATGACAACACTAGAAGCCATATGCCAACAATCTCCCCTTTTGGCATTGGTGACAACACTTATTGAAAAATGACTAAGTGTCAAAACCAATATGAGTACGTTGCCAAACTTCAAAACTTCAAAACATAGCTCCCCCTAAAATTGATAAGGCTTTTTTTACTGCTCTCTCTCTCTCCCTTTGACATCAATGACAAACACGTATTCAATCTCCCTCTTTGACATCAATGACAAACACGTATTCAATCTCCCCCTATGAAATATGACCAAATTTTTTTTAATTCAAAATTTGAAAAAGAACAACTGCTACTTGAGTCAGAATATTATCTTGTGTTTTTCTTTCATCTCTGGAAGAAATTTCTTCCAAGCTTCTACTGCAAGGTAAGTGCACCAAGATGGTTCCCAAAAAGGGGACTTAAGTGGCCACTTTTTTTATGAAATTAGGAAATACTGATCTTGGACGTGAAATTGAGGATAGTTACACTCAAAATATTGAGATGGAACAAAAATGAGGATCGAAGTGCTCCGAGTCTACTTTCTAAACTACTAATTTATTTTTAAAATGGTTGAGATTAAGGGGTTCAAAAGAGGGACGTACACAAATTGGTGATGTTTTTGTTAGAAAAACATAACATAACAACTCTTGTACGACCCTTGTACGGTGAACTTTTTTTTAACATTTTTAAAATCGCAATGGTCAGAAGTTAGCTAATAGTATGTAGTTGATGCACGATTTTTCTGATAATTTTTTAATGAATATTTGATTTTTTACTAATTTTCGAAGTGGACACTTCCTGAAAAATAGAATTTTGGCCGTGCTACCCCTACAAATTTTGGAAACTAATTGAATTTTTATTTATTTATTTTTTAAATTTGTAGAATGGAGTGTAGTTTCTAAAAATTTAATTTATTTGAAAATTCGAGGAATGGTTAATTTATAACGAAAAAAAAACCAAACACTACTTTTTGGCAAAAAAAAGACATACAAAAGAAAAAAAAAATGGATGAAAGGCTTAACATTATTATAAAGTGAAAAAAAATACATCGTTGGATAGTTAAGAGAGAACCCAACATTACCCATGTGTTCAATTTTTTTGATATTGAACCACATGCAATCTTGACGGTGAGCATGAACTCAATTATGTGAAATATGGTAGATTTTGTAAAAACAGGTCTCTGGTCATTGGGAATGCCCTCCGAGCCTTTGGGTTGGTATTCCAAGGCAAATACCAATCCTAAGGCTCAGAGATTCCCAAAGCAAGATATAATGCAAGCACGTTATAATGCGCTCGCGTTATATCTCAGTTTTGACATGGTTTTTTGCTTCTGTGGGAAACATGTCAACTAAGACATAACATGAGCGCATTATAACACGATCGTGTTATGTCCTCCTTTATGTTAAATTCCAATCTATTGAATGTATGCTGATATATTTATATGTTTGTATGTACATGTATGCATGTATGCATGATTGTATGTATGTATGTGTGCCTGTATGTATCAATGCATGTATATTGTATGTTTGCCTATATGTATGTAAGATTGTATCTACACATGTATGTATGTATGCTTGTATGGATGTAGGATTGTATGTACATATGTATTATGATTGTATGTATGTAAGTATGTATGTATTTATGTATGTCTTTAGAGGGAGGGAGAATTTAGAGAGAGAGAGAGAGAGTCTGGAGACAGGGAGAGGGGGTGGAAGTGAGAGTTTAAGAGAGAGGGAGTGGGAGAGAAGGGGCTGGAGTGAGAGGGACTTAGCTAGGTAGGGTGGGAGGGATAGAGGGATGGAGAGAGAGAGAGGGGTGGGAGAGAGAGAATTGAGAGAGAGGGAGAGAGAGAGAGAGAGACAGGGGAGAGAAAGAGATAGAGATAGAGAGAAAGAGAGAGTTATGTAGGTAGGGTGCCAAAGGGAGAGACTTAAGAGTGTGAGGGGGTGAGAGGGAGAGACTTGAGAGATAGGTAGTGAGAGGGAGTGCAAGAGAGAGGGAGTGGGAGAGAGAGGGAGATGGTGTGGGAGGGAGTGACCTGATAGAGGTAGATAAAGAGGGTGGAGTGAGAGGGACTTATCTAGGTAGGGTGGGAGGGATATATAGAGAGAGGGGAGAAAGACAAATAGAGAGTTACCTAGGTAGGTTGCTAGAGGGAGAGACCTAAGAGAGAGAGGGGGTGGGAGAGAGAGACATGAGAGAGAGGGAGAGAGAGGGAGTGGGAGAGAGTGGGAGAGAGTTGGAGGGACATAGAGAGAGATGGATAGAGGGAGTGAGAGAGGGTGGTAGGGATTGATTGAACGAGAGGTACATAGAAAGAGGGAGAGGGTAGAAGGGAGGGAGAGAGGGAGATGTGAGATATATAGATAGAGAGAAAGTGATAGGGGTTGAGGGTATAGGGTTGAGGGATTAGAGTGGAGGACCTATAGGGTTGATGGTTTCTAGGGTATTAGGGTTTAAGGGTTGAGGGTTGAGGGAATAGGGTCGATGGTAGAGGGTATTGGATTGAGGGTATAGGGTAGAAGGTTTAAGGGTTTAGGGTTGAAGGGTTTAGGGTTAAGGGTTTACCTGGTAGAGGGTAAAGGGTTTAGGTTTTAGGTTTGAGGGTATATGGTTGAAGGATTAGGTTCAGGGTCCAATGTAAAGGGTAGAGGGTATAGGGGTTGAGGGTTTAGGGTTTAAGGATTGAGGGTTGAGGGATTAAGGGTTGAGGGTTGAGAATTGAGGGTTGAGGGTTTAATGTATAGGGTAGAGGGTAGAGGGTAGAGGGTTTGAGGGTTGAGGGTGGAGGGTGGAGGATTGAGGGTATAGGGTTGAGAGATTGAGGTTGAGGGTCCAATTTATAGGGTAGAGGGTATAGGGGTTGAGGGATTAAGGGTTGAGGGTTTAGGGATTAGGGTAGAGAGTTTTCTTGGATTTAAGGCTGTAAGGGTTGAGGGATTAGAGTTGAGAGATTAGGGTTTAGGGTAGAGGGTATTGGATTGAGGGTTGTGGGTTGAGTGTTTAGGGGTTTGAGAATTGAGGGATTAAGGGTCACGAGGGTTGAGGGATTAGGGTAGAGAGTTTACTAAGTAGGTTTAAGGGTTTAAGGGTTGGGGGATTAGGGTAGAGGGTATAGGGTAGAGGGTAGAGGGTTTAAGGGTTAGGGTTTAAGGGTTGAGGGTTTAGGGTTGAGGGATTAAGAGGTTATAGGGTAGAGGGTATAGGAGTTGAGGGAATATGGTTTAAGGGTTGAGGGATTAGAGTTTAAGGGTTTAAGGTTGAGGGATTAAGAAGGTATAGGGGTTGAGGGATTAGGGTTCAAGGGTTGAGGGATTAAGAGGGTTGAGGGGTTGAGGGATCAGGGTTTAAGGGTTGAGGGTTTAAGGGTTGATGGATTAAGAGGGTATAGGGGTTGAGGGATTATGGTTTAAGGGTTGAGGGGGAGGGATTAAGAGGGTATAGGGCTGAGGGATTAAGAGGGATGTTGGATTAGGGTTTAAGGGCTGAGGGTTGAGGATTAAGAGGGTATAGGGTTGAGGGATTACGGTTGCTAAGGGATTACGGAGGGTGAGGGTTGAGGGATTAAGAGGGTATAGGGGTTGAGGGATTAGAGTTTAAGGGTTGAGGGTTGAGGGTTGAGGGATTAAGAATTGAGGGTTTAAGGGTTGAGGGTTTAGGGTTGAGTGTTTAGGGGTTTAAGAATTGAGGGATTAAGGGTCAAGAGGGTTGATGGATTAGGGTAGAGAGTTTACTAAGTGGGTTTAAGGGTTTAAGGGCTGGGGGATTAGGGTTTAAGGATTGAGGGTTGAGGGTTGAGGGATTAGGGTTTAAGGGATTAGGGTTTAAGGGTTGAGGGTTGAGGGATTAAGAGGGTCTACCCTTAAAATATTAACCCTATACCCTCTATCTCTCTCCCACTCTCCCTCTCTCCCACTCTCCCATGTTCTCCCACTCTCCCCCTCTCTCCATCCCTCTCGTTCTCCATCTCTCTCTCTCTCTCCCACTATTTCTTTCTCCCCCTCCCTCTCCCCCTCCCTCTACATCCCCCTCTCTCCCTCTCCCTCTCTCTCTCCCTCTCTCCTAATCTATCTCACTCTTATCTCTCTCCCCTCTATCCTTAACCCTAACCCTTGAAACCCTTAACTCTTAACCCTCTACCCTCTATCTCTCTCCTAGTCGATCTCTCCATCCCTCTCTATCTTTGTATCTCCCACTATCTCATTCTCCCCCTATCCCTCTCCATCCATCTCTCCTCTCCATCTCTCTCTCTCTCTCTCTCTCTCTCTCTCTCTCTCTCTCTCTCTCTCTCTCCCACTCTCTCTTTCTCCCACTCTCTTTCTTTCAACCATACACCCTCTACCTTTAACCCTGACCCCTTAAACCCTAAAAAATTATACCCTCAACCCTACCTCCCTCTCTACTATATATTTGTCCTCTCTGTTTACCTCTCTGTCTCTCTCCCACACACACACACACACTCACCTCTATCTCATCTACTATAAGGGTACAAGGGAGAGATATACAATTAGGATAGAGGGTATAGACAAAGAGGGAGAAAATAAATCTATTTAAAAAACCATATTTCATATAACACGAGTGCATTTTGAAGAAGTAGAGATGTTACTGTTTTAGCAAGAAATAGCGTGCTCGCATTATAATGTGCTTGCGTTATAACATGAGCGCATTTTATCTTCCACTAAAAATGGTAAAAAAACTCAATATACCCGTGATGTCAAGGCCCACATTCTACATATTCTCCTGGTTTTGCACATGCTCCGACAAAAAGTAGCTTTTTGACGATGTTGTGAAGTGTGCAAGCATGTTATTCACATTCCACCACATTTTCCATGATATTTCTACCACCTTTGCATGAAATAGCAGATTTTCCACTTGAAAGACATATTCAAGTTTGAATTCCATTGAAAACTGATATACAATTGAAGTTTGGAGGGGAACCAACTTTTGAAAAAGTCAAATTGTTGTGAAGTTTGAAGAAAGAAGAAGCTAAGGCTACATAATTAGGTTGAACTCCTCCATTTGAAAGTATAGTTTTTTACGTATGTGAAGTATTTACACATTTTATTTCATTCTATTATGGATTTCTTTCATTTTTGTTATTTTGCATATTCCATGTTGATCATTGTTTTTTTGTCATTATAACCTTAGGTTGTCAATGCACATTTTCAATTACACAATTATATACACTTTCCAATTACCATTTTAAACTTGATGCAGAGAATCTAATAGGATCCACAAATCATCAAGGGTACTGCTGACCCTAACTTAAATTGAAGAAGATCAACCAACAAACTCAGTCATCTTTTCATCAAAATCCTTCAATTTCACTTGATTTCATATTTCCACAAAACATTAGAACTTGGCTTCAACTCTTTTCCAGACTCAAAAATAGATTGACCATCATAAAATTGATTGTAACATAGCATAAACCTGATTAGAAACTCAAAACCATTCATTTCGTTCATGATTCACTAATTGAAGAGCTCAATGTTGCAACTTACATGACAAAATAACAACAAATCATGGAAGGTAACTACCAACCTTTATCCAGAAATCCAAGAGACTATAATGAACATGTTATTGATTGAAATAAACCAAATACACATTCCAAATATCTCACCAAAATTCATCCTTCCAGCATGCTTCCCCTAGCAGTATTCTAAACTCGTGGTGCAGGGCCACCTACAACCATGTTTCAAAATCTACTTTGGTGAAAGTTTTTTTTAAGGTCTTTGGGTGAGTTCAAGAGTTTTTAGATGCTTTGTCATAGATTTTATTGAAAATAAGGTTTAAATAAACCAATCTTTCATGTATTTAGGGATTTTGTGAGTTTGGTGATCAAATGTGCAAGTATGCACTCTTGCTTCAGAAAATTATCAATTTTTCCATATAATCTTTGAAGGAAAATTATTAAAATTGTAAATGTAAGTGCAAGAAAAGAGTCTAGAAGTTTTATTAGGGATGAAATAAAGGTGTTTGAGTGGTCTTAGGTGTCTTGGACAACAAAGTTGCATAATGTTGCCTATTTAGCAAAAGTTGTCAATGTTATCAATTTTTAAGAAAAATGAAGGTCTTGGTGTGAAATTGATATTATTCCATAAAGGAATGTTCCTACTTTCATTTGTATCCCTTTGAAGAGGTTTTCATTGAAATTTGTGCTTGGAATTCATAAATTTCTAGAAACCAGGTTCTTGGACAGTTAAGGGTTTGAGGGCAATTTAATGTCTTAGATAGCATCCCACCTATTGTTCTCTCTATGAATCAGTGGGGTGACCATTTAGGAAGTAATTATGATGTTCTTAGGAGTAGAGAAGAACAAGTTTAAATTTTCCTCATGAATGATGCTGGTTTAAGGGGAAATACCCTATTTTCTCATAGAAAATAATGGTGCAAACCTAAGAAAGAGGGGTGCATCATTTCCAAATGGAAGATGAGGGTTAATTAAGCTTGGGGGGGCCTATATAGAGGTTTATAGGTAGTTTTTTTGAATTGGGAAGTTGTGGAAGGTAGAGTTTCAGTAAGGAGGCCTAAAAACCCTTGTTTCCTAGGTTCTAGAGAGGGTTTTGAAACTTGTTGATGGAATGAGTACTTGGATTCCTATAAGCTTGATAATTGTTAGTTTTGAAACCTAAGACAATACTATTTTCATTCATGGAGGCTTGGTGGTGGGTTCTTGAGGGGGTCCCTTTGTAAAACTGGCTAATTTGGGCCCTAAAACAATGAAATTTGTCATTTTGAGGAAAGTGTCTTAAAAGAGTAATATGTGGATTTTTTATATGTATCATACCACTGAAATGGATATCTATATCAATCATTTTTTTTACAGATGTTTTGGGAGGTTTGTGAGAAAAATCCCTAAAATTGGTTTGTGAAGCCTATAAGGCAATTTTGGGTCAAAAGTGGCTTTTAGAAGAGTTTGTTTGATCTTCTTTTTGCAGGTGGTTGAATGTAAATATTCTGAAATATTTAAGGTGTTTACACTCTTTTCACTCATCAAATTTCAATTTGGAGTCATAATGAAGAGTCATGGTTGATAGGTAACCCTGTTGTCCTGTTGAGTCAATTGAAGGTTGATGTCTTGGTTGGCATATTTGAGAGAAGTTGTGTCAATTTGTATATTGGGTTCCCAAAAATTTGAATCAACCTAGTTCCAAGAACAAAACATACTCTCCCAACGTATCTAACTTGTTTTGTAACTTCTTAACTAACTTATCTCTTGACAACTTTGCCAAAAATGCAATTTTTTGCAAATGTCAAGCCAAATCTCCCCCTAAACAAGTAGAATGACTCAAAAGAATTAAATACATATTAATATTGGTCTCATAGACCTTATTTAACATATATCAATATATTAGACTCAAAAACAACAAGAACCTTTCTTTTACCCATCTTCACATGCACCAAAAACCCTCCTTTTTACCCATGAAACTAGGGGTTTATTGAAAAACACACATCCAACACTCACACAATCTTATGAATAATTAAAACAGGTCTAAAATGGTTTGCAAAAACTCAATTCAACAGGAAACCACGCTAAACCAATGCAAAACACACTTTATCATATCAAAACCACTCGAAATCTCATGGAAAACTCAAAATTTCACTCTAGGGCTTCATGCCCAACACCCTTTTAGACCTCCCCTACACACAAAAAGAATTCCCTCACCTATTTATTGATGATCTTCTTTCAAATCTTCATAATCATTCTTTGCATGAATTTTTTCCTAAATCCTAGACAACAACTTCTTGAATTGACAATTTTCATTCAATGGTGCTCCCGCACCATGTATGCTTCCATAGTTTGTATACATATATATGACATAAGTTGAAATTTTGTATGATTTTCCATGATACAGATAAAATTATCCTCCATGCCGAAGAAAAAGACAAAGAGGAAACTAATAGATGAAGACAAGGAAACCTTCAAAGAAAAGGAGAGAGTTCGGATGGCGACATATCGTGAAAAGAAGAAACTAGGAGCAATTGATGAAAATAATCCAATTGAAGAGGAACCTCAACCGTCAAAAAGAGAAAAGGAATTGGCAGCACAAAAGGCACGAATGTGAAAGCATCATGGTAAGACAGATTCAGATACCGTAGTTGGAGATACGCCCTCTACAACAAGTGAATATGAAGGGACACCATTAAGCACAAGCGAATATGGAGGGACAAAATCTACTGGAAGTGAATATGGAGAGACACCATATACTGCAAGTGAATATGGAGGGACACCATCTACCACAAGTGAATATTGTTGGACACCATCCAACACATCTTAAGTTGAGAGTACATCATCACTCAGATTTGACGAAGAAGGTATGTCATCATCCCCACATGAACCTCATTGTATGTCTTCTTCTCCACCCTTGATCAAAGGTACGCAATCTAGCCCACCTCAATTAAATATGGATGAAATTCCTGATGTTGAGATGTATGTACCTAGGAGAACACCACCTAGAATTTTTTCGTAGAAAGCCAAAGTATTTGATTAATATTGATGAGGATATTTTGCAGCACATGGAAGGTAAGATTCCAGCACACACTTGTAGAAGATATGCTGATAAGATTTGGAAATTCTTCTTTGAAAGGCTAAATAAGACCGCAATATGTCAACTATTTGTTGAAATGATGCGAGGTGTAAATTATAGGAACATCATGAAGACTCTTGGGTTGAGAACATCGAATGCATCGAGTGAAGACACTATTGTGAATAATCTAATGGATGCTTATGAGAGTGTGGGTAAGACCTCATGCTCAAAGGATAGTAATGTCACCCGACGTGTCATTACATTGACTTTGGTAAGCTATCAAACAAAGAGAGCTCGTATCATTAGAAAGACAAGTGAACAAACGAGAATTAGTAGAATTTTTTTATCAAGAGCCATTCACAGGTGACAAAGAATTGAGGGCACTAATTCAAATGAATCATGGGCATTCTCGGGGAGACTGTCACGAAAAGATAAAGAAGTTATCGAAGCCTTCAAAACACTAATTGAAGAGTATTGGAAGAATAACACAAGGCCATCTACAAATCAAAGGGATTTGGTAAGAAGGAGAATTGGTTGTCGAAATCGTGAGCCACATCCAAAGCATTTTTTTGGATATGAATCAAAGCCAATTTTTTCGTAAATTTGAAAATGATTATCCTCAAATTAATATTTGTCAAAGATTTTTTGAAATGCTTAAACCTTTTTATGTCAAGATAAATCACACACGCACTACTTGTTGTTGTAGACTACATATTGAATTCTCTAACCATTATCATGTTTATCGTTCTATATGTTTATATTTGCATACTAATGATGTTTTGTAGGATTTTGGCATAGAAGCCCAGCCAAAATCTTCAAAAGAGTTCTTATCAAAAAAACTATGTGAAATAGAGGATGGCCAGATATTCTACAGGACAACATGCTTGGATGGTTCATGCAAGCGTTGTGGTGGCTTCTAGCGTATGCCAGTATGTCAACATATGGAAAGCACAGATGAGGTGGGACATAAACTAATAGAGTTCGGGAAGTATAAAACAATGGAATACGCTATAAAAGATGGGTCTCAAGTAAAAAGGTGTGATTTGGTTATTGAGAAGATTCCAGTGTACCAGTTTATGTCCATGTTTCGTGACAATATACTATCTGAGTATGCAATGCATACCCATAGAACCTGATGGTTGGACACACAATTCAAGCTATGCAAGGACACCTTTCAAGTTGGCAACATAGTATCAGTGGTTGATTTTGCGGAGAACTACACTCTACAACCACAATGCAAGGTGCAGTCACAGTATTACAACTCCACACAAGTTTATATATTTGTGCACACAACATTCATTCATGTATCTGATAGTACAAATGACCAAAGGAAGGTATTGAGGGAGTACCACTTTTACATTAGTGATGATCGCACACATTCTCTAGAGTTCATGCAAGGTTGCTTCCAGATGTTCTTCAGTGGTTTAGTTCAGAGGGGCATAGCATATGACCAACATATAATATGGTTGGATAACTGTGCAACACAGTTCAAGAACTCGTGCATGTTCTACTGGTTGTGCAAGATGCATGTCATTACAGGTGTTCAACATATGTGGAACTTTTGTGAGGTAGAGCATGGAAAGGGGGGCATGATGGTGCAGGAGCATGAATGAAAAGAGAATTAGCACGAGAAAAGTTAAAGTATATAGACAATGCAAAGTTGATAGATGCAAAATCAATCATTGAGTGGTGTAATGCTTTGATGGTTCCAGGTAATGAAGGTACGTCTTCAATTCATAATTTTTTTTGGTTGATGTATGAT
The DNA here is from genome assembly GCA_007115665.2 of Sequoiadendron giganteum. Taxonomy (NCBI): domain Eukaryota; kingdom Viridiplantae; phylum Streptophyta; class Pinopsida; order Cupressales; family Cupressaceae; genus Sequoiadendron; species Sequoiadendron giganteum. The sequence goes on from CM021109.1 coordinate 456,264,196, forward strand.
ACTAACATTGCACCATATGAGGATTGTTGTACACTAACAGGATTGAGTGAGGTACACTCTTTACTTAGCTCAAATGCAGGTTCATGGAGTATCAATACACGAAAGATGGCATGCTTTTGTTCTTCATGTACAATGCAAGCCTAGAATGATTGTGAGTCAGGGGAGTGGGTTGAAAAATGGTTGACAAGTTATCTTAGCCCACTTCACACGTATCACCCTCCGACGACATTGGAACTGACACAGATGGAATCATCGGTCGACTTTAACTACCTATCAGATCTAGTTCAACCAAGTGATATATCTACTTGCTTAGTTGTTGAAATTCCATATCGTTATCTTACTTTTTAGTGTATTCGTAATGTTGAATAATTTCAAGAGATTTGTTGCACATATCAATGCAGGGCATGTTTATGCAGTTATTGTAGATGAAGAGGGAACAAAATATTACTTGTGTCATTGTGTTGAGGCGAAAAATAAATTGGAGACCCCAGTTATAGATGGAGAAAATATTGAATACCCTACAGGCTCAGTTGTGGTTACTGGAACGTGGCTTAGAAGGTACCCACATTCGAGTGTTAAAACATTGGTTATTTCAGGACTTTGAAACACATCGTAAGATTCTTCATTACTCAAACCTTGTCATGGAATCCAATGTTCGTTTGACCAAATATGGGGGTAGACCTTTGAACAAGACCTTGTGGAAGGTTCGTGACTCTGACCATGAGGCAATACTTGACACAACAAAGAGTAGAGCAGACCCGAATGGTTTGTTGGATTAATTTGTATGTAAGTATATGCAGATTGGTTCTTATTAATTTATACTTGTATGTACATTAATTTGTTTGATGCCAATTCTATCATCTTCTTTTACTTTTCCTATTTGTAAGTAACCTACTAAACAGTGATTGGTGTTCCCTTGTAGAAAATGTAGATATATGAACCATCCAAGAGAATGTTAGCTAGAAAAGCAATATAACATCCTTATTTTGATGATCTCGACAAATCTCAATCATGATTTTAAGCCATTAGAAAAGTGTGTGCAAAGCTTGGTGAGGGAATTTCAAGTTATTAATTTGAATTTAACCTTATAATGAGCAGCTATGATGTAGACATTATAAGAGCATCTCAAATTTGAACTTACTCTATTCATGAGAGGTGTTGTGTGCAATAGGTATCTTGGAACTCCCAGTGAAGATGTATGACGAGGAGTGAATAAGTTGTGATACCTGCATGCCTATTTGTAAGTGCCTTCCATCTATTTTCATTTCATTTCCATTTTGGATGCTCTTTCTTTTTCTCTTTTACTTTGCGTAGTGTTAAGTAAACTACTAAAAATTGATTGATCTCTCATTGCAAAAAATGCTGATTTATGAGCCATCAAAGAGAATCTCATCCAAAAAAGAAATGAAACATCCTTATTTTGATGATCTTGACAAATCTCAATTTTGATTTCAAGCCATTAACAAAGAGCGTGTGAAGCTTAGCAAGGGAATCTCAAGTTATTCAATTGAAGTTAACCTCATAATGAGCACGTATGATGTAGACATTTAAAGAGAATCTCGAATGTATGGTTGACATTGTAAAAGATCTGTGAAATGAAGTACCTAAGGAATTGCAATGAGATTTAATTGTAATGATATTTACTCAAATACTGTAATTTTGGAGTTCATGTTTGGTACAGTAGCACCTTGTTCTCTAAATGCCTTCAATAGGAAAATTTGCAAAATTTGAATTTTGAAATGTAAACAATGTGAAAAAGGTCATGTGAAGTCATATGTAATGTATTCAAAGTCTCAAAGAGGTCATTAGGTGATTAGAGAAGTGATATAAAGCATGTAAGATCGAGCAAAACAAAGAACTTTCATAATCTTGATTATTTACAATCAATAAAGTCCCTATTTTAGTGATTTTATGAGTTTAGATCAATGGAGTAAGTTAGTTTTAGGATGTTTAAGGTGTGTGTGTGTTTATCTGTGCAGGGGAATTCAAGAAACAAAGCTGGAGTTGCTGCTACAGGGATTTATGATGAATTTCCAAGTGAAAAGTGTGGCTCCAAGTGGTGTTTTGAGGAAAACTTCTCAAATGACTTCACAAAAAAATGACTGATATAGATAGCTATTATTGAGTTACAACACATACTTCAAAATCAATAGTGATTGTCTTGGAACATGTGCATAAAAAATGACTTTCTTCATTGTCCTCATTAGGCTATCTAGGCCTAATTTACAAAAGAACATACCTTTAAAAATTCAACAACCCCCAGAACTTGTTCGAGAAGAAATTATCATGTATCCAAACCCCCAAATCCGCAATTTGTCTAAGGAGAAACTCACTCCACCATGCCAAACCAAAACCCTTATTTTATGCTAGTATAAAGAGGGTTTATTGAAAGGAATGGTTCCAAACCTTACTAGAACATGCCACCACCTTAGACCTTCTTAAAATAACTTGCACAAACTCAAAATACAAACACTCAACCTCTACATGCAATATTTTATCAAACCTTAGGGTGAAACCTCATTTTTCATGCCCTTTTCCATCAAAATCTATAGGGGAAGCAACACAAACCCCATAAAACTTATTCCATTTCACTTAGAAACTTCTCATCTAATCTTATAGGATCGCGTTGGGCCCCTCTACAAAAAATTCTCTCTGTTTTGGCTATCTCGGAGTGGTTTTCCCGCGGTGGTGGATTTTCACTTGATGGAAAAAGTGTCAAATGCAAGTAGTGCAAAGTTGCAAAGTGGTGCAAATTTTATTCTGCAACTCATGTGACCAAGTGGACTATTCCAATGCGTTCATATAGGTATGTTTACACTAGGCATGTTCCTCTTTTGCACCCAAACATGCATAATCACTTCGAGCTACGTTCAACCAGATCGATCCCTTAAGTGTCCAAAGTGCTAAATGGCTGCAAACTTCAACATACTATTACTCGGCTACCATGATGCTTATAAAATTCTTGTATGATCCTACAGGATCGCATTGGGACCCTCTAAAAAAATCTCTCCCAATTTTGGCTATCTTGGAGTGGTTTTCCCGTGGCGACAAATTTTCACTTGATGGAAAAAGTGTCAAATTCAAGTTGTGCAAAGTTGCAAAGTGGTGCAAATTTTGCTCTGCAACTCATGTGACCAAGCGGATTGTTCTAATGGGTCTGAATAGGTATGTTTATGCTAGACATCATCCTCTTTCGCATCGAAACACGCGGAATCGCTCTGAGGTACATTCAACCAAATCGATCCCTTAAGGGTCCAAAGTGCAAAATGGATGCAAACTTCAACATACTATTACTCAGATAATGTGATGCTTAGAAAGTTTTCATCTGATCCTACATGATCATATTGGGCCCCTCTACAAAAACCTCTCTCGATTTTGGCTATCTCAAAGTGTTTTTCCCGTGGTGGTGGATTTTCACTTGATGGAAAAAGCGTCAAATGCAAGTAGTGCAAAGTTGCAAAGTGGTGCAACTTTCATTTTGCAACTCGTGTGACCAAGTGGACTATTCTAGCGTGTCTGAATAGGTATTTTTATGCTAGACATGGTCCTCTTTCGCACCCAAACACGCGTAATCGCTCTGAGGTACATTCCACCGGATCGATCCCTTAAGGGTCCAAAGTGCAAAATGGCTGCAAACTTCAGCATGCTATTACTTGGATACCGTGATGCTTAGAAAATTCTCATCTAATTTTCTAGGATCATGTTGGGCCCCTCTACAAAAACCTCTCTCGGTTTTGGCTATCTCATAGTGATTTTCCCGTGGTGGCAGATTTTCACTTGATGGAAAAAGTGTCAAATTCAAGTTGTGCAAAGTTGCAAAGTGGTGCAACTTTCGCTTTGCAACTTGTGTGACCAAGTGGACTGTTCCAATGCATCCAAATAGGTATTTTTACGCTAGACATGGTCCTCTTTCACACCGAAACACATGGAATCACTCTAAGCTATGTTCCACCGGATTGATCCCTTAAGGGTCCAAAGTGCAAAATGGTTGCAAACTTCAGCATGCTATTACTCAGATACTGTGATGCTTAGAAACTTCTCGTTTGATCCTATAGGATTGTGTTGGACCCCTCTACAAAAAAATCTCTTGGTTTTGTCTATCTCAGAGTGGTTTTCCCATGCCGGTGGATTTTCACTTGATGGAAAAAGTGTCAAATTCAAGTTGTGCAAAGTTGCAAAGTGGTGCAACTCTCGCTCTGCAACTCGTGTGACCAAAAAAACTATTCCAATGCCTCCGAATAGGTATTTTTATGCTAGGCATGGTTCTCTTTTGTACCGAAACATGCAGAATCGCTCCGAGCTACATTCCATCGGATTGATCCCTTGAGGGTCCAAAGTGCAAAATGGATGCAAACTTCAACATGATATTAATCAGATACTGTGATGCTTAGAAACTTCTCATCTAATCCTAAAGGATCACATTGGGACCCTCTACAAAAGCCTCTCTCAGTTTTGGCTATCTTGAAGTGGTTTTCCCGTAGCGGCGGATTTTCACTTGATGGAAAAAGTGTCAAATGCAAGCAGTGCAAAGTTGCAAAGTGGTGCAAATTTCGTTCTACAACTCGTGTGACCAAACAGACTGTTCCAACGCATCCGAATAGGTATTTTTACGCTAGGAATGGTCCTCTTTTGCACCCAACCACGCTGAATCGCTCCGAGTTACGTTCAACTGGATTTATCCCTTAAGGGTCCAAAGTGCAAAAGGAAAATAAACTTTGATGAGATATTACTCGGAAACCATGACGCTTACGACCTCACCATCTAAGCCTACAGGATCAGGTTGGGTCCCTCTACAGTAACCTCTCTTATTTTTTGTTATCTCAGAATCGTTTTCCTGTGGTGTCCAGTTTTCACTTGATGGAAAAAGTGTCAAATTGAAGCAGTGTAAAGTTGCAAAGTGGTGCAACTTTCATTTTTCAATTTAAGTGACCAAATTAACTACTCCAACATGTCTCGATAGGCAGGTTTATGCTAAGCATGGTCCTCTTTCGCACCCAAACACGCAGAATTGATCCGAGTTGCGTTCTATCGACTTGCTCCCTTATGATGACATGCAAAATAATGGAAAAGAGAAATATACAAACGACAGTTGAGAAGTCTTAGTATTCCACATAAAAAGTGTATGATCAATGTTGCCCAATTGGTGTAGGAGCACCTACACCTCACCCTCAATCTTTGATTATTTGATGGTGAATAGGTTGTTCAATAGGTTGTTGTGGGTATTTTCAACATGATTTATCCTGAATAAGGTCAATTAAGACCATTAGGTATGTTTTAGGGTGAGTTTTGGGTCTAGTGATAAAAAATGTGAAAATTTCAATCTTGCACTAGAAGTTGTCTTTGTAGCCTTTGAAGGCAAATTTGTGAATTTGTATATGAATATGCAAGAATGGAGTTTTGTTGATGTAATAAGGCTATTTATAAGCCATTTGTGTGGGTTTAGAGGTCATTAGTTGTAGTCATTAGGTTGGAGGAGTCTAAAGTTGCAAATTTCTAAGTTGCTTAAAGCAACAAATTAGAAATGCAACGGTTACTTGTTTTGAAAGTTGGTTTTTAGTTAGTTGAGGGCGTCAATCAGTTAGAGAAGGGTGTAAAAAACTTTATAAATCCTTGAGAGGCTCAAATTGAGGTTTTTGTTGAACTTTTGGAGAAGATCTAATAAGAATTATTCACACTGTTCTTTGTTTTTCTGATTTTTGATACAAACTTGTTGATCCCGTACTTGGTACGGCCTATAGCTTTCCTGTAATGGTCCCAAGTCTAACATGGATTGAAAGAGGGCTGATTTTTTTTTCTTTTGGTGGTGGTTTGGTGAAAAACCATAAAGTAATAGGAGAGTTCTTATCATTTTTTTGCAAGTGGTCTGAAACCCTCAAAAACTAGGGTTTTGAGTGAAATTCCCTAATATCTTCCATCTCCACCATGTGCTAAGGATAGATATGGGTGGAATGTAAGAGTACCATATATATTTTGATTCCATTTTTATTTTAGATAATTTCTTGAAGGTGGGAGAGGGATCTTTGGCATTCTAGGCCTGACATCTCTATGTGGCAGGCCTGATTTTGTGTAAAATCTGATTTTTGATTGTTTTCATAAGTGTTTTATGACAAGGGTTCTTGGGAGTATTTGATATGTGTTGAAAAAGGTTTTAAGAACCTATTTGTGGCTGAGGGGTGTTGGGGTGAGCCAAGGTACTTGATTCCTTGTGTGGAGTAGCCTCCTACGTTGTAGCATTTTGTTTTGGCCTGTCATGGCTTTGTATTTTGTTGTCAAGACATGGGCCTTTGAGGACTTGTGGGAATTGGTATAAAATTCCTAGAACTAGTGTCCTTGGTCTAGTTAATTTATTTTGAGTGGTTCTTGTGTTGGCTGTCCTAGTTGGTTAGGCTGCAAGGAATAGGAGGCCTAGTTTGGAAGAGATAGGTCAGAGGTGGTTCCCAAGAATAAGGTGAGTTGTGTTGAGTTGGGTTGGTCATGTTGGGAGGTTTCCAAGTCTGCTCCAAGTTCTGGTCATGTCTGGTTTTATAGATTCCATGGTTGGGTAGTTGAGTTACCCTGTTGAGTCAAGTGAATGTTGGAGTCTTAGTAGGCATATTTGAGAGCTGTTGTGTCAAATCACAACTTGGTTGAGCCACTATGCATCACCAATGGTGCTTTTCAATTGGAAGAGTGATTGAGAGCATGTTGCTTTGTTAAATAGACCTATTTAGGGGTCTAGGACAACGTTGAGTCCATTTCTTATTTGTATTATAAATTATAACTTGCTTTCTCCCGAGTCTATTTCATACACAAGAAATAATATTGCAAAAAGTTGACATAAATATTTCGACGTGTTTATATGGTGACACATCAAGAACATATTGGAATCTTTTTACAAGAACATATTGGAATCATTTTATGAATAATTTCATGGAATACCAATTGAAAACATGTTTTTTTCTTTTAGATAAAGTTGTTTAGAATCAATCAATTAATATTCAAGACAAACCATGAAGGACAACAATGATCAATGCTAGGGCTAACCAATTAATAATTATACACGTGAATAAGTCAATCATGTACATGTGAATAAGGGAAGCACAAGTACTCAAAAACACGTAAGCCTCAAGAAGTATACACATGAATACATAGTATACACAAATTAATACAAAGTATATGCACGAATACAAGGTATACGATTGAAAACACGTAAGACACAAAGTAAACACGTAAGTTGTAAAGTATACACTTGAATACATGTAACTCATATCTATTAAATCAATTTAGAATGCAAATATGGACACCATCGATAAAAGATATTTGTATTAATCAAATAGCCATGTAGGCATACATCAATATATGTCGATATAAGTATGAAATATATGTACAAAATAGCCCTATAGGATTACGAGAATTCCATATAGGCATACAATGTCAAATATGTCCAATAAAAAATATGTACAAAACTGCCATGTAGGCATACAACAAAGGGCTCTGGAATCAAAAGTCATTTCTCTCCATGCTCTAGAAATAAATTCTTTCCCTTTCTTTTTCGATCAGATGGCGATAGGTTTGTCACTTATTTTTGCTGTGCTTGAGGAGTGTTCCTGCTGCTCCTCCTAGGGTTTAGTTCATGGTGAAGTTTTAACTATTACAATAAGAAGTAAAGATATGAATAGATAGAAATTACATTATAAAAAATAATATATTTGACAAAATAATCACTTACTGCCATCTCATGATCTCTCTCCATGAGGGAAATATTATCACACCCATGCTCAGGCATGCTCAAGCCCTGTATAAACCATACAAATAGAAATTAAACTACGTGAATCAATAATAGTTTTTTCTTCACTAACTAACATCTATAACAACAAATGAAAATGTAAATTTACTAATTTTCCTCATACCTCCCCTGTCAGAGCCATAGAGGATTGTAGAGTAGATGACACACCAATCTCCATTTCCCTCATCACATTCAGAGGTGTTTCATCTTGCAACATCTGAAAATAAAACAACAAATTATTCAATGTAATCAATGATGTGCATATAAACAACACAAATATATTAAGTACAATTCATTAGTTAAACTATTTATTCTATTACCTCCATGTAGGTTTGAGTAAATCCACTGCCACTGGAAAGTGTTCCCTCAAAACCTCCAATATTAGCCTATTCAACATCCAAAATCACATATTAAAATACCATTTGTAAAACAATTCTATTAACATGTAATAAATTTATAATTTTTTACTAGTTACATACCCCAACGATAGGTGTACTATAGAAATAAGTAGGTGGGGGGCCAGTGTATCCAGTCTCAACACTGTGAACCTACAATTTTATTAAAATCATAAAACATTTTTAGTTAATCTTGCATTTCAAAATCGAAATTTAATAGATTAAATTCAATGAACATGCTAACTTTTACCTGACTACCAATGCCATATGCCTCATGCAATATGTCAGATGCCCTCTCCATCTCCATAGTTGTAGACGGATCCTGTGTAGCAGCCTCTTGAGTGTCGATGGGGTCATATGAACAAGTCGCCCCACAAGATTGACACACATGGGTTCGAAGGCCACCACTTGAAGACTCCTCTAGATGGCACTGTAGAATAGGGCTAGTATGATGGATGATAGTCTGGGTCAAAGTGTTGATCACCTGCAATGTATCTACTTCAATACTTTCCTTCATGACAAAAGGCATAACAACGTGCTCATGAGGTGGCCTAGCAAGAGCTTGTCTACCTTTCCGTGTAGGATCTGGCTGTGCACCGGGTCTATCCTGAGCTGACCCCCCACCTCTCCCCTGAAAATCCCTCATATAAAAATAATTTGGGATTTTGTTCAATATGAACTCACTGTATAGTTTCCTAAGGAAATATTGTGAGACTTCACAATTGTTGCACGGTGGGTAATCAAAGACCATGTACCACCTATCATAAAACTGGTCCCTAATCTGTTGGTGGTGGCACCAATGAATAGGAAAACTCTTTGCATTGAGGGTAAGATTTTGATTTGTGTGTGGGTTAGTGAATAGTGAGCACAAATCACCTTTTGTAATTTTTAAATCCTTTACATCTTTATATGATAGTTTATTTGCATAATAATCCCTAGCCGCTTGCCTTCTATCTTGCCATCCAGTTATTTTTTTTCTAATTGAATCCAGATTTGTTAGCATATATTTCAATGAATTTTCTAGGGTCATTCTTTTTGTGGTTGAACCATTTGGATCACTCAACCTACTAATTAAATCCTCAATTTTCTTTTTGTTGTTCTCAATTTCACTCATTAAATTTTGTTGAGTGCCTGGAGGGGGTTGAGTGATTGGTGGAGGAGGTTGTTGTTGTGGTTGATTTTGATCTTGAGGATTTGGTTGCTCTCCTAATTGAGGATCTTGAGGGTTTGTAGGTTGAATTGCATCTCCTAAAAATTCAACCTAAAACTAACTAGTTCAAAACAAAAAGAAAACAATCCTTACCTCTCACACCTGCTCATCATCATGGTACCATTGTTGCGAAGAAATATAAATTTTTGGTGAATAATTTTGCTGAATGGCTCCTCCTAGAATGCGAACGCAAAAAATGGGGGTTTTGGCCATAGGGAGAAGAAAAAGCAGTTGAAATGAAAATGACAACATTTCACTTTTTTTCTTTTCTTTTAACAAGCAATAATGCGAGCGCGTTATAACGCGCTTGCATTACAGGCTTGTTGTTACCGAGCCTCAGGCTCGACACACTGAGCCATAACGTGCTTGTGTTATGACTTTTCAAAAAAAAAATTTGAATGTGGCCACAAAATGGCTACCCATTTCCATGCACCCACCTTTCAATCCTAATGATTATGATCATGTTGTTTTTAGATGTCCGGTTGATAATATTGATGAGAGATTCTAGAATAGTGATGGTTTCTTCAAGTGTCTCTCCTTTCCTCAGTATCTCAATCAACTATTCCAGTCTACATTATGTTATGTCCTTTACTTTCTAGAAGGTGTCAACAATCTTGTTTTTGGTAAATTGAACTTTTGTATGCTCTGACTGTAACTCTTGAATCCTTTTCTTGATTACACCATCCTAATCCTAAAACATATCAAAACTTTGTCCAATCTTATTTAACTCTATTTTAATTTGCTCCAACTTTTCTTTGTATTTCTCAACTGCATGAGGCCAATAGATGCAATAGTTGTAAATGTTATTCACTGAATTTATGCACTGCCTTAGTTGAGTCATGTGCCTTTTTAAATTGGTGAGAGATATTTTGTACTGCTTCTTCAGATGTAAGATTACTTCTTCTTCTTCCCTATTTTGAGACTCAGAGTCCATGATTTCCTTGATGCATTCAATCATTTCTTCTGGTAAAATATTCTCGAAACTCTCCAATTTGATTTGGTTGTGTACAACATGAGCACTTAATACACTTAAAATCACATCCTATTCATATGAAGGTCTGATAGACCATAATTTGGCAATTTTCTGCATTCCACCTACCTCATGAATAAGTTGCAGTAGTTTTTCCTTAGTTAAGTCATCTTTATAGTCACTTTCTTCTTTTTTAACCTTGTCTTGTTTCGGTTCGGTTGATTTCTATTTTTTTTTCTTGGGTGTCCTTAGTTTCCTTGTCAAATTCCTCATCTGGTATATCTACAATCACTTGTCCTTTTCCTTTTCCTTCAAGTTTTGGAATCTTGCATGCCAGAGGAGTACATACAACATTTTCTTTTTCTCTTTTCTTGTTTCTATCCATCTCACCGGAAGAGGAACCAACTTCAAGTGCCCTTGATGGAATATCAACTGAGCCAAACTTTACTAGCAAACCTTTAAAGAAATTTCCATGCTCTTGATCACTGTTTTCCAAAATTTTAGAGTGTGTAAAATTTTGTTTGCACACCGGTTCATTCTCTTTCCACATCACATTGTTGTTCATTGGTAAACAATTCAAAAAGTACATTACTAGACATATAACCAAAGTACCAAACCTGAAAGGGTAATCTGTCATCTTCGTCAACTGCACATTCTTCATCAGTTGATCTTTCAACAATCCACAAAGGTCAAAATCCCTATCTTCCATTATCATTTTGTGTGAAATGTAGACCGCACCTGCCGAAGTAGCAGCTACTCTATTTTTGAAGAAGATTTTGTAGGATGTTCCATGCGTAATGTATCTTGTCACAAAGTTTTTGATTGTTGAGATTATTAGTGCCCTTTGATCTCCAATAACTCCAATTAGGGTTTTGACTTCTTTATTCTAGATAGAATTCTTTCTTGGTATATCCCCAACTTTTCATAATCTAGTTAAATTTCCAATTACTTCTTTCGAAATGAGGTAAGGTTTGTCCAAAATTAAGGTGTCGTCATTCAATCTGCTCAAAATGAACTTAAAAATTTCCGCACTCTCAAAATAGGGAAACTCATTCCAAATGTCTAAATTTTTCTGTTTAGCTTCTTTCAAATATTTCAATTCATTAGGCATCAACAAGTTCCTTACGACTCTAATCTTCTCACTGTTGTACTCATCTAGATTGATCATTCCTTTGATTTGTTCCATTTTTCCTTTTGTACTTTATGTTTTGTTTATCAACCACACACCAAATTAATGAATTTTTTTGAAGTACCTAATGAATTAGGGTTTTGTTGGCATATAGCTTCTAGTGTTGTTATTGATGGCAACCTAAGTCATTGGTCCGGTCCCAAAATTTTGTATTGGTTCTACCGACAGAAAAAAAAACGAAGAACAAGGTATCCGACTAGAGTCAAGTTTTTCGATCAATATGCATTATCAGTTTATCATTTCCTATTGCGCATCTTAAGGAAGCTCGATTGAATACCTAGAATATCTTATTCTATAGTTTTGTGTTGGCGCATCAATTGGTGTTCGATCTACGAGATCCAGTGTATTGATTTTCTGATTATCTGTGCTAGATGGCCGACTTGGTAGATATAGCCATTGTGGATGTTTAAGTGTGATTGGTTAAATAATTTTGTGCTAAAGCATGTTTATTTGGATTCTCTCTATGTCTTGGCCAACTTTGGAGGATACACATTAAGAATTAGTTGAGGATTTAGTCGATAGTTGGAAAGAACTTTATGTTTTATGAAGCCAACATATGAATGATCAAATCCTTGATAGTAGATATATATATGAGATCGGTTGTATCATTTGAAATATCTAAACATATGTGTTGCAACTTGCAAAGTATGGTTGTGTCTGGTGAGAAATTTAGAAGGGAAATAATGCGAAGTATGAATTTATGATGTGAATAGTAGAGTAGAGCAGAGCGAAGTGCTGGATCAGATAGAAGATCCAGAATATGATCTATGAGCCTAACTGGAACTGTAACCTAACATGATTAGATGCTACTACTTTAGTTCAACCTTTCAGATGGTCTTAATATGAAATTTTTAAAGGAAGTGAGCCTCTTTCTTGAGCAGTGAGCTCCAGGTAGTGTGCCTGAATGGGAGTGCATTCCCTTTTATAATGCTTATATTTGAGTACTCAAATTATGGATTAACCTCCACCGTGGTTTTTCCCCTAACAAGGTTTCCACGTAAAAATCCTTGTGTTATGGTGTTGTGGATGATTATTTTGTGTGCATGCATCTTTCTTTTGGTTGAATGTTCAAATGGTTTATCAATTTAAAATAGTTTAGATTTACAGAACACTGATTCACCCCCCCTCTCAGTGTTCCCTTGAGTCCAACAATTGGTATCAGAGCTAGTTCCTCAGAAGGAGTTTAGCAACTTGAGGTAGATCTTGGAATGTGATGGAATCTGATAGTCTTCAGCAACAACTTCTAGTTGCACTTGATGACCTTGATCAGTCTAAAGCAAAAGTCCTGGAATTGAAAGAAAGTCTTAGGGATGCTGAGAAATTCATTCAGTCATTGAAGGATTAGATTGTTAAATCTAGAGAAAAGAGGAAAGATCTCCATGATCAGATTAAGCAAAAAGAGAGCGAAAACATGGATTATGCTTATCTGAATCAAGCCTTGAAGGAAATAAATGAGGAATGTGAAAAGCTTGCCAGAGACAATGCTACCCTAAAGCATGAAATGGAATCCATGGTGATGAAGCTGACTAAGGAGATTGAAGAGAGAAATAAGAATGAGGAGAATATTGTTCATTCATTAAGGGAGAAATATGAAGAATGTAGAAGAGTAAATGGAGAATTCATTCAGTTAGAAAGTGAACTGCAACAATCCAGAATTAATGAAGAATATCGTGAATTTTTTTTTGTTATTCTCATAAATGAACTCACTACTGCAAATGAATATAAGGAGAAGTTTAAGATGATTTTTGCTAAGCTTGATGAACTAACTCAAAGCCAGAAGAATACTAATGACAAGCGAGGTCTTGGATATGAGAAAGGAGAAAGCTTCGGATCTGGACAAAAGAATTTCAGGCAAATAAATCAAATGAACAAATGTGGAAGGTATTCGATAAGAAAAACTAATGCTCAGAAGTTTAATGGATACTGTTTTGCGTGCAATAAACTTAGTCATATGGCTAATCAGTGTAGAAGTAAAATGAAATCAAGCAATTCATCATTTTTTGGTCAGTGTTTCAATTGCAAAAGGTTTGGTCATAAATCAATTGAAAGTAGAAATTTTGCAAACTACTCTATCAATAGAAGAAATGTTGAATGTTATACCTATGGAAGATTTGGACATATTGCTAATCAATGCAGATCGAGAAGAAATCAATGGAATGATTGGTCTGGACAAGGAAATATTGTGTGCTACAATTGCAATAGACATGGTCACATTGCAAGATTCTACAGAAACAAAAATGTGGATAGAAGAGGTCTGGTATACAAAGGCAAAAATATATAGAAAGATAAAAAAGAAAAAGGAAAAGTGATTGCAGATAAAATAAGAGATCAGATGAAGAAGAAATGGGTAAGGAAGAACGAGTCTGATGCTGGAAATGGTCCTACACCGAAACCTGCTTCCGATAATTCTTTTGGAAATTGATTTCAAGACATTGGCCCAGGGGGAGTTGTTCAAGAAAATATTTCCTCCCCTGTTCGTAGTTGGTACCCGAATGCAAAGGATGATCAAAAAGGTATATCAATGATCTACATAGGTTTTGGAAAACATTCGCAAGAAAATTCAAAGAATCATAAGTCCACAGAAGAATTTTTCTCTTGCTGTCTGAGAAAACAAAGTATCCAAAAAACATAGGGCAAAAAGAACTTATTACAAGTGTGCGAGCTATAAAAGGAAAATTGAAACTCTCATTTTTCACTTTGCATCAAAGAAGAAAAGAAGGAAAGCACTCGGTAGAAAAATTTCAAGGGAGTGAAGCTAATTCGTCAGTGAATCTCGAAACACATCAAGTATTTCAGTTGTTTTCAAAATTTCCATATAATTTGGTGTGTGGTTGTATGAAAGGAAGAATGGAAAAAATCAAAGCGTCAATCATTTTGGATGAATACAAAAATGAAAATATTAGGTCCATGAGAAATTTTTTGTTACCCAATGAATTGAAGCAATTGAAAGAAGCCAAACACAAGAATTTGGATATTTGGAATGAGTTTCCCTACTTCGAGAACGCAAAAATCGTTAAATCATTTTTGAGCAGATTGAATGATGACATTTTGAATCTGGATAAACCCTATATCATTTCAAAAGAAGTAATTGGAAATTTGACTGGATTATGCAAAGTTGGGGACACACCAAGAAAGAAAGAAATCCAGAATAAAGAAGTTGAAACCCTAACTAGAGTTATTGGAGATCAAAAGGGCACTGATAATCTCGACAATCAGAAACCCTGTGATAAGGTACATTGCACATGTCATATCATACAAAATCTTCTTCAGAAATCGAGAAGGATCTACTTCGGCTGGTGCAGTCTACATCTCACACAAAATGATAATGGAAGGCCGGGACTTTGACCTGTGTGGATTGCTAAGAGATCAACTAATGGAGAATGTGAAATTGACAAAGGAGTCAAGCTACCCTTTCAGGTTTGGCACTCTGGTTATATGCTTAGTAATGCATTTTCTGAATTTTTTACCAATGAACAACAATGTGGTGTGGAAAGAAAATGAATCGGTGTGTAGACAAATCTATTCATACTCTAGAAATTTGGAAAACTATGATCAAGAATTTGGAAATTTCTTCAAGAGTTTTTTAGGAAAGTTTAGCTCATTTGGCATCTCTCTTCTGGTAAGAGCATTTGAAGTTGGCTCCTCTTTCAGTGTGATGGAAAGAAAGAAGAAAAGATAAATATAAATTGTCGTTTGTACCTCTCTAAAATGCAAGATTCCTAAATTTAAAGGAAAAGGAAAGGAACATGAGATTGTGGATGTTCCAGATGATGAATTCAATGAAGAAATTGTGGGCTCCCAGGAAAAAGAACTGGAAATAGCCGAACCAGAACAAGAAAAGGAAATTCCAGAGGCAAGTGAAGAAGAATATGACTTGACAAAAAAGAAGCTACAACAACTTATTCAGGAAGAAGGTGGAATGCAGAAAAATGCTAAGTTATGGTCTGTCAGATCATCATATGATCAAGATACGATTCTGAGTGTACTAAATGTTCATTTTGAGCACTGCAAGATCAAATTGGAAAGTTTGCAGAACATCCTACCTGAAGAAATTATTAAATGCAACAAGGAAACCTTGGATTCTGAGTCTCAAATCAAAGAAGAAAGAGAAGTAATCCTACACTTGAAGGAGTAGTTCAGGATATCACTTACCAAGATGAAAAATAAAATGAATGAATTGAGGCAATGCATAAATGCAGCAAATAACATCTATAACTACTGCATCCGTTGGCCCCATACAATTGGGAAATACAAAGAGAAAATGGAGCGAATTGAAACAAAATTGAATGGGATTTGAAAAATCTTTGATATGTTTCAGGATCAAGATGACACAATCAAGAAAAGAATTTGAGAGCTACAGTCTAAGCACACAAAAGTTCAATTCACTAAAAACTCACTTGTGGACACCTTTTGGAAGGTGAAGGAACTAACAAAATGCAGATTGGAATAGATGATTGAGATACTGAGGAAAGGTGAAAATCTAGAGGATGCAATTACAATTCCAGAATCTCTCATCGAGATTGTCAACATGACATCCAAGAATAATGGTATGATCATAATCATTGGGATTGCAATAGAAGCTTGGAAGAAATTTCTTTTAGAGATGAAGGAGAATCACAAGTTAATTTTCTAACTCTTTTTCAAATGTTGAATCAGTTTTGAAGTTTTAGTCAAAAGGGGAGAATTGAACATATGTTTTGAATTGTTGGAATATATGTTTTTTCATTGATGTCAAAGGGGGAGAGAGAGTAGTGAAAAATGCCTCATCAATCTAAGGGGAGTTGTGTTTTGAAGCGTAGGGGAGAGAGAGTAGTAAAAGTCATTTTTCACTAAGTGTTGCCATAAATGCCAAAGGGAAAGATTGTTGGCATATGGATTCTAGTGTTGTCATTGATGGCAACCTAAGTCATTGGTCCAGTCCTAAAATTTTGTATTGGTTCTACCGACAGAACAAAATGAAGAACAGGGTATCTGATTGGAGTCAAGTCTATCAATCAATATGCATTATTAGTTTATCATTTCATGTTGCACATCTCAGGGAAGGTCGATTGGATACTTGAAATATCTTCTTCTAATTTTTTGTGTTGGCGCATCAATTGGTGTTTGATCTACGAGATCCGGTGTATTGATTTTTTGACTATCTGTGCTAGAAGGCCGACTTGATAGATATAGTCGTTGTGAATGTTTAAGGTGTGATTGGTTAAATGATTTTGTGCTAAATCATGTTTATTTGGATCCTCTCTATGTATTGAATAACTTTGGAGGATATGCATTAAGAATTAGTTGAGGATTTAGTCGACAGTTGGAAAGAACTTTATGTTTTATGAAGTCGACATATGAATGATCAAATCTTTGATAGCGGATATATATATATGAGATTGGTTCTATCATTTTAAATATATAAACATATGTGTTGCGAAGTATGGTTGTGTGTGGTGAGAAATTCAAAAGGGAAATAATGCAAAGTATGAATTTATGATGTGAATGATTAGATGCTACTACTTCAGTTCAACCTTTTAGATGGTCTTAATCTGAACTTTTGTAAGGCAGTGAGCCTCTTTCTTGAGCAGTGAGCTCTAGGCAGTGTTCTTGAATGCAAGTGCATTCCCTTTTATAATACTTATATTTGAGTACTCAAATTGTAGATTAACCTCCACTGTGGTTTTTTCCCTAATAGGGTTTCCACATAAAAATCCTTGTGTTATGGTGTTGTGGATGATTATTTTGTGTGTATGCATCTTTATTTTGGTTGAATATTCAAATGGTTTTAATATCAGATTAAAATAGTTCAAATTTAGAGAACATTGATTCACCCCCCCTCTTAGTGTTCTCTTGAGTCCAATAGGTTTGGCAACTAAAGTGACTTCACGCCTTCGAGATTTTGTTGTAGAGCATTCTCCTTCTTCTTCTCTTTGATAAAGTGGAAAATGAGGGTTTCAACATGTCCTTTTATAACTTCACACACCTATCTTTTTTTGTAATAAATGCTTTTCCCCTAAGTGTTCTGGATACCCTATTTTCTCAGACAGTGAGAGAAATTCTTCTACGAACCTATGATTTCTTGAATTTCCTTGTGAATTTTTTCCAAAGAATCTGTAGATCATTATTACAACTTCTGACAATCTTTCGCGTTCTGGTACCAACTATGCATAGGGGAAAAATGATTATCTTGAAAAACTCCCCCTAGGCCAATGGCCTAAAATCAATTTTTGAAGGAATTACCAGAAGCAGGTTCTGGTACAGAACTATTTCCTACATTAGACTCGATCTTTCTTACCCATGTATTATTCATTTGATCTCTTATTTCATCCGCAATCACTTTTCCCTTTTCTTTGTCATCTTTCTGTGTATTTCTTCCTTTGTATGTTGGACCTCTTTTATCCATAATTTTGTTTCTACAGAATCTTGCAATGTGACCATATTTGTTGCAATTGTAGCACACAATATTTCCTTGTCTAGAACAATCATTCCATTGATTTCTTCTTGTTCTGCATTGCTTAGAAATATTCCCAAATCTTCCACAGGTATAACATTCAACATTCCTTCTACTTTGTTATAGTTCCGGTTAAGCACATTTGTCGGTCTCTGACCTTCTGTTTGATTCTGCTCTCTTGCTCTGCTCTGCTCTGCAATTCGCATTACTATCCTTCTGAATTTCTCACCACACACTAACACACTTTGCATCCTATGTCACAAAATGATGTACCTGATCACTTATATATATCCGCAACTAAAGATTCAATCATCTATATATCGACTTTAATAAAACATAAAATACTTTCCAACCACCAAAGGCTAAATCCACAAATGTTTTTCAATGTGCACCATCCAAAGTCAACCATAACATAGTAAGGATATAAATAAACATGTTCGAACAGAAAAACATTTAAGCAATTACTCCTTAAACATCCACAACGGCTATATCCACCAAGTCGGCCTTCTAGCACTAATAAACAAAAAATCAATACACCGGATCTCCTAATTCGTACATTAGTGAATGCACACCTAGATAATTCTTTGGATAAGATAGTACAAACATCAAAATACCTCTCTCTAAGGTCCACAACTTAAAATGATAAGATGATAATGAAAGTGGATTGATCTTCAGTCAGATACCATGTTCTTCACTTTGACTCCTGGTATGATAAATACTGAAGTGTGGACTGGATCAATGACTTAGGTTTCCATCAATGACAACACTAGAATCCATATGCCAAAATAACCAAGCTTCGAGCCCTCACGAATCTCCCATGATAGACTCTTCACCTCTACTAAGAACTGCGAGAATGTGGATGCCTTGGCAAAGACTGTTGCTGCACCAACAAACAGAAAAGGATTTTGGCAACTACAAACAAAAGGTGTTTAGTAAGAGCATACGTTTGGGTGGGTTATACATATGACAAGATTAGCTCCGTTAAGGAGGATTCCCAACTTGTAGAGGTTACACTCTTACAGGTTTTTATGTACCACGCAAGTACTGAGGGAATCACTTGTCGGCATAACCTTTCATGGTACTTGAACTTTCCTCAAGCTCCCATTTTATATACCGATTGGAAGGGCTTGGCTTTAGCCTATTACTGGTTTGGGTTATTCCATCCTTTCGAAGTGGGGAGTTAGGCCCTCTAAGGGATTAAGCACAAAAACAAATGGGTTTGGTTTCTAATCACCAAGTTTGCACAAGGTGAGAGCATACTCCCTACCATCTAAATCATAGAAAACAATGTTCATGTTTCATTCCCCAAAGAAAATAAAATAAAAATGATGGGTCTGGATTATGATCACCAAGTTTTCACAAGGTGAGAGCATACACCTACCATCGAGGAAAAGAAAATTTTCCACACCCCCTAATTATGCTATGTGTGATCAAGCAATTGAAATCAAAGGAATAAAAGGAGCCTTGCAAACATCATTAGTAGTTGAAACCTCCAGTCTTTGACAAGCATGATATTTTCAAGTTTGTTTTCAATTCCTTTGACAAGCATGATTTTTTTTTGACGTGCGAACCTATAAAAGATCATCACAACTTAATAAAGTTAACCACGAAATCAAAATGACACTAAAACATGAAAAAATATCCAACTTAATCTAATCATAAATTTAATTAAATATAAGAAGTCTAAATTAGAAAACTAACTATAAACCGGTCTAAATTAAAATCTAAATTAAAGCTAAAATCTAGATTAATTCTAAATTAAAGTTACTCTAAGTTAAAATCTAACCTAAATCCAAATTAAGATCTAATTCCAATCTAATCTAAATTAAAATTAAAAATCTAATCTAATTCTAATGGAAATCATATAAAATCTAGTTTAAATTAAAATCTATTTTAATTCTCATGAAAATCCATTCTAAGTTAAAGTTAAAGTTAAATGAAGTCTAATATAGATTAAAATCTATTTAAAATCTAATCTAAGTTTTTTTTTTTTATTAAATTGCAGGAATCGAGCAGCACAACCCCCTATAAACTGCAGTGCGCCTGGTATAAAAATCTGATCTAAATTATTTCTAAAACTAAATTAGAATTAAAAATCTAAATCTCAAGATTAGAAAAATCCAATCTAAGATTAAATCTAAAAAAAAAAATCTAAATGAAATTTTTTAAATCTAAACTAAATTAAAATACTTATTAAAAAAAAAAAAAAAAAAACTAAAAAAATCTAAACTAAATTAACACATCTAAATCTAATTATCCTAGACTAAATAAACCTAAACTAAATTAAAATATTTAAATCTAAATTCAGATCTAAAAATTAGAAAAAAGTATAAATCAAACTAAAAGCATATAATCTAGACTAAAAGTAGAAATCAAATCTAAAAGTATGTAATCTAGATGAAAAGTAGAAATCAAATCTAAAAGTATATGATCTAAGACTAAATCAACCTAAGCTCTCACGAAAAGAGTTAAATCTAAAGTGTATGACCATCGATTGCATTGTAAAGTTCACATGCAATTTTAGTCTTCACGGGGCGGTTTGATAGAGGCGTTTAAGGTGAAAGCTTGACAGAGGCGTTTAATGCTATGTCTTCATGCGTTGTAAGGTTTGACAGAGGCATTTAAGGTGAAAGTTGGGCGTCTACTCTGACAGACGTTATCATTTACCCGAAATGCATGAAAAATGTATCTTTTTTTTGTTTTGCATTCATTCATGGTTCAGAGCAGTGGTGATGGCACGAGCTATGTAGTATTGTTGAACCACATGCAGGAATGGAAACTAGTAAACAATAAGAATCATGCAAGGTCTGCGAGATCTATTATGATTTATTATGCAAGGTCTCTGCATCACACACAACCAGAGGTCGCATAACAAGGACTCCGTTTAAAAAAATGGAAAATAAATAACTCTATGAAAGTTGCATCCATGTCAATATAAAATTGCAAATGACCATTATCCTACATGGGATAACAAAACGGATTTAAATCTTCAGGATAAGCAACAATCAAAATCAAACCAAGCTGAAATTCTTTAGCATACATAGCAGATTGGGTTCACCATTTGTAGGATCCATAAAAATGGATGATTCTATGAACAAGAATCACCATTTCATGCCTACATCAATATAGTCATTCTAATCTAAATGCAAACCTGAGGATGGAGAGGGTTTGAAGATGAAATGTGGGATTAAAGATGTGAGAAAGAAATGCCATTATTCCACATTGTTCGGTTAAATTTCATGCATGAGAGTGAATGTGATAAAAGGGATATTAGATTAAAATGTACCTAAATGATTAAATATGAATAAATGATTAAGGATGCTTTACTAAAATGCAATATTTCATGGATGATTTATGCAAATGATATGATTTAATATGCAAGTTATGATAATTAGTTTATTATGAAACAATAGCCAATGACTATAATAATTGATTTATTAATGGAGATGAATACAAAACGATTATGGATGATAATGATAATTGATTTATTATGAAAATGATGTTTATGACTTATTATGCAAATGGATTATGAACAATTATGATTTATTATGCAAATGGATTATGAATGATTATGATTTATTATGCAAATAGATTACGAATGATAGTAAATGGGAAATAGGCGATAGTGAATGAGAAATGAACGATAGTGGTTTATTATGTGAATGTATTGTGAACGATGGGACATGAATGTTTATGAAACGACTTATGAATGGGAATGAACATTTATGCAAATGGTTAGTGAACGATCGTTTATGCAAACGGTTAGTGAGCGACCATGAGACGGATATGATCGTTTTTGCAAACGGTTAGTGAGCGACCATGAGACGATTATGATCGTTTATGCAAACGGTTAGTGAACGACCATGAGATGGTTTAGTGATTTGATGAAATACGTGAATAGAAGAAAGTGTTGAATGAATTGATTAAGTAAATAATGATATCTATTTAATCAATAGACGACTAATGTGATGATTACGAGGACAAATTTGAGTGTCTACACTAAACACTAATTAACTATGTAATTACTAAATAAGTAAAAACTAATTTCAAACTAACTTGTGATACCTTAACTATGAGTCTCCTCAATTATTTGTTATTTGTTCCTTGAAAATTGTTTTTCAATGTAATGTTATTTCTTGATTTCCTCCATTTGATTGTTTGTTTGCAAGGAAATTTTTTTTGTAAAATTTATATTGTAGGTTAACAAGACGAAGAAGATGAAAGAAACATATTTCTTTAACTCTCTTGGATTAATATAATTTCATGGTTCTCCCAAATTTGTTTGTCAATTTATTTTTAGTTTTAAAGTTAGAGGATAGTATTGTTTTAATTATAAATTCTAATTGGTTTACTAGATTGATCTATTTTTTTTATGCATAAGAGTTTATATTATATTAATTTAAAAAGAAGATTTACACCTGTTTGCTAAGAAAAAAAATTATCGTTTAACCAAAGCCCAAAAACACCCATCTAAACATGTCCATCAACAAGACTAAATTCAGAGAAAATTTTACAAAATTTTACAAAATTGGCATTATCTCTTCCAAAGCCAAAAAAATATATACCTACATACCGTCGAAAGACTAAGATTTTTTCTACAAAGAGGAGACTACCATTCACAGGAACCCGTTGATATTGGTGAATGAAACAAAATCCTCCACCCATTCGAATCCACCAGCCGCCATTAATCCTAACAAGTTCTTTAGGTACTCCACCACCACAACCACGATCATTTGATGGCACACTAGAGTCATGCCACTCAAATCCAATAAGAAGTGATAGAATTTGACCACCTCATTTGAGTTTCATAGAAGCTCCATATCCATAGGACGTGAAATCCTCTTGCCAATAATCATCGCTTTTAGAGTCTCCTCCATGCCACCAAGCAAATCTTTAGGGAACAACTGCACAAACAACTCCTTCGCTTGCGCTTTAGGCACTTGGATATCCAACAGAGAAGCCAAAAAATGCAAATAAATGGAGGCATTGTCCCTCCCATACTCATTTCGATCAATATGGCCTTTCCCCACTACCATTTTTACCAGTGCAACCACAAGAGGGTCATTACTAAGCATGACTCTCTTTAGCCTTTGGTCCGTTATCTCATGGAACATGACCTGCCTCGTCTTTTCCCTTAGATAAATTGGAGTGTCAGCACCAAACCATGCCACACCCTTCATTGAAACAACAATTACAAATTTGGATCGTCCGGTCGAAGCCATCCTTTGTTTCCCATAGAAGCCGAACAAAGTTCTTCTTCAACTCTACACCTACCACAACTCAACCATACCAAAGTATCTTCAAACAATGAGACCAACACCAACACTCATAAATAATACCCACGACATCCGATTAATTCTAACTTCCCATGAGCTAGGCTTGATTTCGATGCAAGGCAAGTTTTCCTTGCATTAACCATTTTGTCCTTCCTTCCACATGCCCCATATGCAAATATTGCATTATAAAATGTGTGCTTTCCTCTTGGCCATCATTGCGAATACACACCAAATCGAAGGATATCCATCTCGTACCCCATCATCCCCTTCCACGTTGGATGCCTTACTAGGATGCCACCTCACCATCCAATGGTGTTCCCTCTTCCAACTTGGAGGGCCACCCACCCATTCGCCCCAAAAATTTACACTGAAGGTTTGTTTATCACTTTTCTATTAGGGCCAACCACTCCCAAATTAGACAATTGATCAACCTCAACATTTCCTTCTCTCAAAACATGATTAATCATTACTTATTCAAAATCTTCCAACCGAGACAAAGCAACCTCTAGTTTCTCACCCAACTTCCAATTTAAAATTTATTTCTTCCTTACGACATTGATAACTAAGGTGGAGTTCTCTTCAATTACAACCTTGCTACTTTATGTTCTCTACAAAGATTCAAACCCAACAGTAAGGCTTAAAATTCAGCTGCATTATTTGTCCCCTCAGGGAGAGCTACTACTAGCGAACCCAAGACAACACCATTTCTATCCCTCACAATACATCTTGCACCCGAAGGACCAAGATTACCTTTTTAAGCTCCATTGAAATTGAATTTCACCCAACCCAGCTCAGAAGGAATCCAAACCACCTTGCTACGCTCTTATATCATCGCTGAACCTCCCAACCCCACAAAGGCGAACACTTTGATACGAAACCAATTATTCCTTATAACATAATCCCAAAATGAGAAATTACACACTTTTTATTTCATCTCTTCTATCCTTGCATTAAAAAACTCCACTATATAGGCTTCAATTTTGCATTGCAATCTAGGAATTGGCATTACCTTAGCTTAAAATATCCTCCTATTTCACTCCTTCCAAACTTCCCATAAGACCATTGAGGGACTCAACAACCAAAGATATTCAAACATAGCATGATTCAGAGGAGAAGGCCAGGAGTTCAACCAATCTAACAATTTATTTGGGAAGGCCATACTCCAATGCAATTTGAAGCACAACCACTCCCAAACAGCCTATGTAAAATGGCATTTTAAAAATAAGTGTTCCATTGTTTCCTTTGCTCTCCTACATAGTGGATATCTGGAAGGACCTTGAAATCCTAGATTTTCAAATCTATCCCCAGTCAACACCCTACCCTGAGTTGTTTCCCAAGTAAATATACCTGCCTTGGGAAAGCAAGCCTTATTCTAACATAAATGAGATGGTAGACTTGATTCTGTAGTATCAACAGAGCCAAGAATAACATAACCATTCTTAGTTGAATATTCCCCATTGGTCGACGCATTCCACTGAATTCTATCTCTACCCTATCTCCCCAAAACACATCTCCTCTTCAATATTTTCTCAAAATATTTTGCATCTCGAGACTCCATACCCAACTAACTAGGGGATTTCCAATAGTAGTATCCATCTTGAAGACCAGAAGGGTCTTCAAAATAGTCCCTTAGCTTTTTGCTCCAAGCTTGTTTAGGTTTTTTGTTTTACTTGAACAAGAGAAGAATCACCAGCAAGGATTGGAAGTCCCTCCCAAGAATCCTCCCAAACAAGTGCCTCATTGCCATCTTTGACCTCCCATGTTAAATAATCCAAAATGAGATTTCTCGCACTTTTGATGAAATTCCATATGCGAGAACCACTTGGGAGAGATCTAGCCATCAAAAAACTATTTTCTTTGTTAACTAAGTATTTGGCCCTTACAATTTTAACCCAATTTAACTCTGGAGAGGAATGAATTTTCCAAAGCCAGTTTTGCTCCAAGAGCCTTATTCTATAGGTGATCCCACAATAGTGGTTTACAATTTTTGGCCAAACTGGACACTGAAATTATTATATTTAACTAAATCTTCACATTCAGGCACCTATAGCGGTTAAACCATGAGGAATTTAAAAATGATGCAAACTATAGTCTCATCGCATTTTGTCTGTAGATTTTAAAAATATTTTTTTCAATTTTTTTGGAATCAGATTGCACTTCTTTTTCCATCTCCCACGAAAGACAGTTTTTTTCAGAAAACAACATTTTTAAAAAGTGACGCTCACCGTATACACCATAAATTTTTTTGTATGAAGGATAAAATTCTAATTTTTTTGAATTTAGATTTGTAACTACAATATCTAGCACTTTCATTTGGTATCATAGTTTTTTATTGAATATTTTTTTCTTAATCATGTTTCGAAGTCAAACCAATTGCAATTCAGACATAGATGGATTGTATACAACATAAAAATTTTTGAATGTATCGAAATTCAATTTTTTTTTTTTAATGGATCAAGGACATCAATACCCAGCATGAACATATTTTTTAAAATTTTATTCTGATAATCTTCTATTTTTCCACATGTGCAAAACATAGAGCTTGATTTTCGGTGAAAAACCTATGTTTAATAAAACTAAAAAAACACATACATAATAAAACCAAAACATATTAAAATTTTATTCATTGGATAGCTCGTTCTGAGGACTACCATCTTCTAGTTGGGTTTGTGAAGTCTCCTCCATTTTCATCCTCAACCTGAGCTTCGAAGGGCAGAAACCTACTAAAATTTGGTGGAAGAGGAGGAGAAGGGCAAAAAAGGGGGGTTCGCTCGCTCGAAAGGGTGAAGGGGGGTTCGCTCGACCCCCCCTTTTTTTGAATTTTCCATTCATTTCTATGAAGAAACATGACATCATAGGGTTCGAGCGAACCCACCATGCAAAAGGGGGTTCGCTCAAACTAGGGGTTCGACCGAACCCCTCTTTTGGGTTCATGCAAACTCCCTAGTTCGAACAAACCCTTAAAAACATGAAATTTAAAATGTGTAAGCATTTTTACAAATTTCCTTCCTCATCAAAATTGTACACCACTATTATGGGTTTACCCTGTAGCAACAAATTTTTCAACCCCATGCCATCTTTTTCCCTTCGCTCACACACTTTATCCTATTTTATTAAAGGAATCTTCTTCTGATCTCCACTCCCATTCCAAAAAAAACCTTTCATTGACTTATTTAGATATTTTCTAGCACCCATCGAAAATGGTAGATAGGAAATCATATAAATGGGAAGAGCCAAAATGACAGATTTTAGCATTGTTAATCTTCTAGCCCAAGAGAGCCATTGGCTCTTCCATGTGGAAAGTTTTTCTTTTACCTTTTATAACATAGAGCTCCAGTTGCTTTCATGTTGAGTGCATTTAGCTAACAGTAATCCTTAATATTTACATGGCAGCAAACCCTTTCTAAACCCCAAGCACCTGTAAATTTGACCTTCAAACACACTGCTTATATTGAAGAAAAAGGCTTTCGACTTGACCAAATTCAACTCCTGACCTGAAGCCAATGTGTATTTATCTAGAATACCCTTAAATATCCAAGCTCCCTAAGTGAGGCTACACCAAACAACATGGTATCGTTTGCAAATTGTTGATGGGTGATAGAAGGAAGACAACTTATGACCTGAAGACCCTCCACCTAGCCAAGGCATATTTCCTTATCTATCCACTGTCCTAGAGCTTCTACCATAATTATAAACAAGAAAGGAGAAAGTGGATCTCCCTATCTTAAACCCCTCAAGCTATGAAGAATCCTTCTAGTGAACCATTCAATAAAATTGAATACCTAGGGCTAGCCACCCAACCAATAACCAATCAAGCCATTCTTTTTGAAAGCCAAAAGCCTCTAATACTTTGAATAGAAAATGCCAATTGACCTAGTCATAAGCTTTGTTTATATCAAGTTTCAGTAGCATTGTTGGTTTCTTTGTCTTTTGTACTGAATGAATGACTTCTTCAGCAATAATTACCCCATCTAGAATCGACCTCCTAGGCACAAACCCTATTTTCTCTTTAGAAATGATGACTGAATTCTTAAGATGATTTGCCACAACCTTCACAAGGATCTTATATAAAGTGTTGCAAAGGGAGATGTGATGGAATTCATCCCAAGATTCCAAATTCTCCTTATTTGGAATGAGCGCAATAAAGGTATTGTTTACCTTAGAATTTTCCCTGAACTTCTTGAGTCTCTGAATGCCTCTGTGATCTCCACACCCACAAAATCCCAAATCTTCTAGAAAAAGAATGCTAGGAAACCATCTAGCCTTGGGGCCTTTTTTAGGTGTAAACCAAAAGCAGTTGCCTTAATTTCCTCTTCTGAAAAGCTAGCATTTAGTTTCTCCATTTGTGGACCAAAGATCAAAGCGGGGATGTTCCTTAAAATTGCATTTTGCGCATCCAAATTAGAACCCTCCCAATCATTTAAAATATTTCTAAAATACTCAACTAGTTAGTATTTGATTTATTGAGGTTCCTCCAAAAGGTGATTATCATATTTTTTTATGCTTGAGATCCTATTAATCTCCCATCGAATCTTTGTGGAGTTGTGAAAAAATTTAGTATTCCTGTCACCCACTTTAAGCCAACTTTTTTTGGAATTTTGCTTCCAAAAATTTTCCTCCTTAGCCAACAAATCATTTAATCTCAAATTCAAGGCCTTATCTTGCTCAAATATTTCATTTTCCATCCCCTAGCTAATAACAACCTCAACTAGACTCTCCAATTTAGCCTCAGTCTTAGACATCTCCTCAAAGATGTTTTTAAACTGATCCTTGTTCCATTGCCTTAATTGTTGCTTGACATGCTTTAGTTTTTCCACTATATTAAACATATTTGTACCACCCGAATTGCATTTCATCCACCATTTTTTAATCAAATCCAAAATATTTTGATCTTTGAACCACATCAACTCCACCTTAAATGGGCATCGAACTGGCCCCTTCTCACCTTCAATTACCAATTGTATTGGAAATTGATCTGAGCCCACCTCCGCATTGATTCTACTATCCAAGGTGAAAGGGAAGGCAGCTAAATTCCCTTTAAAGAAAAAACTATCAAGTTTTTTTGCTATGCTATAGAAATGTTTCCTTAGTGAAGCTTTCATTCCCTATTTGCAACTCTACCAACGAGTTTCTCTCCACAAAGTGTTGAATATATTTTTAAGATTGAAGAGCTCTACCCACCCCCCATTTCTTATTTGTAGATCTTAAAATGGCATTGAATTCATCCCCCAAAATGCAAAAATCTATCCCAAGGCAACTAAGTATATGATCAAGCTCTTGCCATACTTGTCTTTTTTGCAAACAAGAAGAACAACCATAGACATTAACTAGCAAGAATTGAAGGTTTGAAATTAAACTCCTTACCCGACAAGCCATCCAATTTTGATTAGACTCGACTTCTTCCACTAATATTGAATGGGGCTTCCAAATTGTTATCAAACCTCTCGATGTCCCTTCTACTCCCTCTCCAAGCTATTTCCAATATTTCAACTTTTTGCTAAACTTGGCCAAATCTTGATCTCCTAGTTTGGTCTCTTGAAGAAGTACTAATTCTTCTTGAAAAGTTTCAATATGGTGCCTTACTAGGCTTCATTTGTTTGGGGCATTGAGACCCCTAAAATTCCACATGAGGAGCTTCATTTTTGTTCAGGAAGAGTCTCTCTCTTCCCTACTTTCATCATGGAGTCAATTCTCTTTTGACCATTTGCTTCGTTGTCCCATTTTCATTTTTCTTCATTTGTAATTCTTCCCCTTTTCTTATTCTCCCCACAATCTAGAGTGGTTTTAAACAAGTCCTTTTGAAAAATGGCCAACTTAGTCCTAGGTGACTCAAGCCTTGAGGTTGATTTCCTTTTCTTCCCAGATTGGGAGTCATTTCCTTCAACACAATCCTCAACTTCTTCAGTCTCTTGACCGAAATGAATATCTTCCAGCATTTCCCCATATTCATATTCCCAAGTGCCATTCTTAGCTACTTCGGCTAGTTCTACCAATTCTTTGCTGACCTCAATCAAGGAGTTCAACTCCATATCTTGATGATCTTCCCCCAAGATTTCCGAAACCTCTAAAATTTTCTCTTCCAAGGCCGTGTTTTTATGAATGTTTTGTTCTTCCACATCTTCTTGCATTGGATTTTTCGCATCTTCTTGAATGTTTTGTTCTGTCGCATCCTATTCCAAAGGTTCTAGCTAAGGAATAGAAATGTCTTAACCACTGCTACACTTCGAAAAAGGAGAGTTATGGATCACCAATGGCTCTGCCTGTCTACCCACCTCTATTTCCTTTGGCTTGGGCGCAACATTTTCTTCTTTCACAACCTTAGTGTGTGACGATGAGTCCTCAATCTCCCTTTGTTTACCAAAATTTTGGAGCGGTGATCTATAGACCAAAGGCCACACCAGAGAATGACTAGTGAGTGAATCTACCCAAAGATTTTGAACCCAACTCCCATTGTTTGAAATTAATTTTATTTCTTCCCAGATATGCCGCACCAGACTATTTTCTACACAAATTCTCACATAGGTAGAAGCCTCCTTCACGTCTTTTTGCTCTTCTGCACATACAAATGTGCCCAGACAATTTCCAATCTCCTTAAGAATATTAGGCTCACAATATTCTGATGGTAGATTCGAGAGTCTATACTAGTCCTATAATGACTCCATTTCATGGCTTGAAGGATTAAAAATCACTACCCACCGATGTAGATAAAAGCCACAACCATTGAGAACCCAAACCCCATCAACTATCTCATCCCTCAACTTTCTATTTGGGAAGACAACTAGGGAAAACCCATTTTGAAGGATCTTAAATTGTAAATCTGAACCCCAACACTCCTTCCACCACTTAACTAAATAATCCCAGTTTAGAGAGGCTACATACCATTTTGCAATCATCGCTAGGTTGATCTAATATTTGAATGTCATAAAAATATCCATTTTAAATAAACCCTTTAAATTTAATCTTCTAATAGGTTGATTTGATTTTTGAATGTCATAAAAATCTCCATTTTAAATAAACCCTTTAAATTTTATCTTCTAATTCTTTGTCTATCATTCTATGTGATCAAATATGTAAGACTATTTAATGATATTATTATTATGAAAAAGGATGTCAATATTTTCTTAAAAAAACACAGTTGGTGATTTGGGTTTTTACAACTCTTTTATATGTTGTTCTACAATTAATAATTGAAAAAACTATTAAATTATATATTTTAATATCATGTTTATAATTTTTATGATCAAATAATTGAAACTATTATAAAAAAAATTATTGTTTGGCATATGGACATAGTGTTGTAACCTCAACATTTGATTAATGAAATGCATTAAGACAAGCCTTTGATATTATTTTTCTACATTTATTATTGATTATTTGAATAATAAAAATACCCTAGAATATACATTAGAAAATTTATTTTACTAAAATTAAATACTGTTAGATAATGTATGTATTAAACATTTATACAACAACAACTTATACAAAAAATATTTTATTAACACTTAGTTCTTTCCAAATTCATCTCATCCTTTGAATTCTAGAATTATCGAAGATAACAAAACTAACTTGTATTCTATTAATGATATCAAAACTAACTTGTATTCTTCTTATTCCATTTCAAAAAGTAAAGTATAATATCCCTAGGTTCTTAAAATTTCATAAAACCCCACAATTGATCTCTAAATTATAAAGCATCCCTAGGTTCTTAAAATTTTGTAAGCGCCCACAAGACCAACATATTTATCTCTTGAAATCCATAGGCTGAAAGTCCAAAACAATCTTATTTAATACATGTACCTAAAAGAGAATGATCAACAAAGAAACAAAAATCTTGGCCAATGGGCTCTCCACTAAACCTATAGGTCCTAACCCTAGAAACATTTTCAACCATAAAAATGAAATCTAAACCTTATGAAGGTACTTAAAAATCATAAAAGAATAAAACACACTCAAGAAAATTAAAAGAAAAATAAATAGTTTTTCATATTTATACAAAATTTGCATAACTACAACACAATATTTTAGAGCACAACATTCACCTATTCACTCAACAAAAGATGTCAGTATGTCATATAAATAATAACAGTCAAAACAAAAAAAAATTTAGCCAAAGAGCATATTGCTCATATATATTTATATTATATATATAAAATAATGTGTGCATAGTAAATTTTCCCAAACAAAACAAATCAGACCCCTTTTAGCATATCCCAAATTCCTCCTATTCAACTGATATAAATTGTCAAAATCAACAAATATGTCAATCAAAATTCCCCCACCATTCGAATATCAAAGAAACAAAACCACTAGATATATAACTGTTCATCCGTTCAAAATCCATCTAAACTACCATTTTGAAATCTTGACACCATACCTGCAAAACACAAAACACATCATTAGCACAAAGTTTTCCCTCTATTGACGCCACCCCTAGATTCTTGAGTGTGTAGCTTGAATTTCTTTGTACCACCAATGCCACATATAACTGCAACAATATTAGCGAAACCTATAGCTATAACAATGTGAGGATTGGCCTGACTATTCATTACTGGTGAGACCTTATTCACTATCCAAGGCACTGTAGGGTAGCAAGCTATAGAGATCCACATTATTGGCCCATTGGGGAGATAGGATTTGGAGTCCCGCCGAAGTCACAAGGTCCCACTGACAAATATACATACAATCGGATTATTAAAGAGACCTCACTCTGAGTCCCACCAACTGCTACTTGTCTTGCCGATGAGGCTTCAATCAGCTTGTCGAAGAGATTGCACATTAAATTAACACTAAAAATAAATATTATTTTCTAAAATTCCTTAATCATTTAGGAAATCACATAGAAATAATTTTAAATCAATAACCATCTCAAGTAAAAAATTAAATATCAAATCTCATCTCCACAATAACACCTGTCTCTGTATAATGCATTGATGTGGGAGACTCTACATTTTCTCATGTTTAATTGTTTTGCCTTGTGGAGTTGAAGATAAGTTATTTGATTTTGTCTAAAAGAGAATTTGATATGTTAATAGGTTCTGGCATTACACATTTGGCGAATTGCATATACGTTTGATGTCCTTGATGTTTTAGGTCTAACTCTGGTCGACATAATTATAAACTTATTTTAAGGAGATTAAATATGTGTTGTTATGGATCTATCTTAGGTCTGAGCTGACCTATATCATACACTACATGATTATGTTTGGCGCGAAGATGAATATATTTCGAGGATAAAGAAGAAAAAGTTAATTTTTATTTGAAATAAGGCTACCCTAATTAGGCCTACCTAATTAGTGTATGTGAATGTATACGGTATATATATGTAAGACACTTTTGAAGAAGTAGAGGGATGATGGGTGAGTGAGTGAAATAATGAAGTGGTGAGTCAAATTGATCAGAGATTGTTGTATAATGTGAATGTGCAAAATTGTATATGTGAATTGACAAAATTGTCGAGTACAATATATAGAGAAGTGTTTTGTATTTTGTACTTCATTGGAACTAAAATCCTACACAAGAAATGTGCATTCTATCTCAATTCTCATCCTGACAGTGTTTCCATACTCTATTTTGTAAATTACTTCTGCATGTGTGCCTTCAAGGACAATGTGTCTTGGCAGTGAGCCATTGTAATATTTTATATCTGGATATATTATATTATGAGCTAACCCTCACCGTGGTTTTTCCCATTTTGGGGTTTCCACATAAAAATACTGGTGTTCATGTGTGTTGTGATCTTATGTTGATACCATGCTTTCACTTGTTGTTGCAGTTAGAATTGTGATATTACTTGGATGGATGTTATGTAAATGGTTTAATGGAATATTGATTCACCCCCCATCTCAGAATTTTGGGTGTTCAACAGTTGGTATAAGAGCTCGGATCCTCTTAAGAAGTCTAATAGCTTGAGGAAGATCCTAAAATTTGAACACATGGAAGATACAATATTTCCTATTCCTCTGAAAGAGATTCTTGCTGAACATATTGAAGAAGACTATATCCTAGATAATAATGGTGAACTTGAAATTGCTCTTGAAGATCTTGATAGTGTTGAAGAAGAAAACAACGATTTGAATGAAAGCCTCAAGGAAGCAAATGAGTGCATCAAGAAACTGAGAGAAAAAATCAAGAAATTCAAAGAAAGACATAGAGAAGTTAGTGATCAATTGAAGAACGAAAAATGAGGACGTCATCAGATTGAAAGAGAAAGTGGAAAAAAAAGGAAAAATAAGGACTATTAGGAAGCTAAAATTTAGAGCAAGATTGATGAATGTATAAAGCTTGAACAAGAAATGGTAACTTTGAGATCAGATCTGGATAAAGAAAGAGCTCATGAGGAAAAATTTAAAACAAGTTCTACAAGGCTGAATGAACTGATCACAGGACAAAAAAATTATAAGGAAAAGAGTGGTTTGGGACATGATAAAGCAAAAAGTTCAAATACTAAGAGGGATGATATTGGCTAGATCTGGAGCTAGAGGAACAAAGAAAGAAGACCTCCTATCAGACAACCTAATGCTCAAAGGTACTTATATTTTAATGGTATTGCAAACTCTTAATCCCATGAGGGAGTTGGTGTCAATTTGTGTGTAGGAAATGGCCCTTTCCCAACTCCTTTGATGATCTTTGATGATGATGCTTGATTCCTTGATGCAAATTTGACAAACCCTAGATAAGATTGATAAAAACTATGAAAGATGGATGAAGTTGTGGATGAAATCCAGTATAATAAGCTTGCATGGATTGTGGATGATCAATTCAATAGAGGAGGCTTCTATTTATAGATTTGAAGAATGGAAGATTGAAGGATTTGGATGAATGTGGGACAAAAGACCAACCAATGGGAAGAGACCACTTGTCCAAATGTGATTGGAGGAAGAATGAGCACTTTTTGATGAATGTGCCCATAAATGCTATTAGATTCAAATTTGAAATTTGAAAGTTGGCAAGTTGGAGGGAGAGAAGAATGGAGTTAATGTCACTTGGCTCAAGGCAAAGGATATGTAAGAGGCCTTAAATGCCTTGTTGGAAGTACCCAACCCTTTTGGATGGATTTTTGAATTGGAAGAATATTCCACAAAAGATGCCTTTTTGAACGGAAATTGATGAATTTATAAATCAAATAAATTGATTTATTGTGCAAGTTGCAAAATCTAGAGGATTGGAGTGACTAAGATTGGATTTAATCATGATTTGATTAGATTAAGTAGAAATTAGGTGATTTGACAATTTTGACTTAGATTTTAAGATCAAAATTGAGAGGAATAATGATTTTAGATTTAATTAAATAAAGATTGATTTATTTAATTAAAAAATATGATGTTAGATTAAATCAAATAAAGATTAATTTATTTAATTTAAAAGGGTGACTTTAGATATTTAATTAAACAAAGTGAATTATTTAATTGAAAGAGAGACTATAGGATTAATTAAACAAACTGATTTATTTAATTAATAGAGGAGAATGACTTAATCAAATAAATTTGATTTATTTAATTAAGAGATGAAAGGTGTTGACAAGTTAAGAAGATGATTTAGGATGAAACTGTGTTAGTAATTAGGATTAGGTGCGTC
This sequence comes from Sequoiadendron giganteum, assembly GCA_007115665.2. Taxonomy (NCBI): domain Eukaryota; kingdom Viridiplantae; phylum Streptophyta; class Pinopsida; order Cupressales; family Cupressaceae; genus Sequoiadendron; species Sequoiadendron giganteum. Next base: position 456,299,008 of record CM021109.1, read on the forward strand.
GGTATTTTTTCCATGTGTATAGGTATATGTTATTCCTGCAATAGATTTGGACATAGGGAAAAAGATTATGGAAATAAAGTAAAATAAATTATAGAATGAATCAAAATGCTTTACCATTCACCGGTCAATGTTTTAAATGCAAAATAGTTAGACATAAAGCTATGGAATGCAAAATTCAGATGATGAAAAAATGATCTATCCCTTCAAAGGTTACTTTTATCACTACAACTTATTTGTACATAAGGCTACCCAGTGTAGATATAGATTGGATAAAGGAAAAAATGGGTGGAAGAATGTTGTTTGTCATATTTGTAGAAAACTAGGACACTTTGCCAAAGATTGCGGAAGCAGAAATATGAAAAAGGACTATCTGGTAAATAGATATGAACCAATCACTAAGGTTGATCCAATAGAAGTTAAGGATATGGAAAGGATATGGAAGAAGGAAGGATAATTTAAGAAGTGAGAAGAATCAAAAGCTTCAATTTCATCTGTGTCACCTTCCAGTGTAGATAACCTCGTTAAAAATTAAACCTATACAGTGGCTTAGGGGGAGTAATATCAAAAAAATTAATATCCCCCTATCGGTATATGGTGTCATGGCATGGCACAAATGCCTTTATTGGAGATAATGAATTTAAGATCTCGTGCAAATGGAATGTCAGGTAGACATGTGTGAAGAAGGAATATTACAAAGCTTGAAAAGATGGAAATACACACAAATTTTGAGGACTTATACGTGTGATCTGAAGCATTTATTGTTGTAACAAATGACATCAAAGAAATAAATTTAAAATAAGTTAAAGAAAATTCATTCGACAAAAGGAAATTGTGGAAGAGAAGTGGAGTGTGGAGCAAGCTTGAAGAGTCTAGAGCATTTCCATATTGTAGAATATTTAGTTTAGATTTGGTGTGCAGACAAAAGGTAAGTAACTACTATTATACATTAATCTCTATGAATTATTCATTGAATTATGTTGATTATAATGGATACACCTCAAGTCATAGATAATTCAGAGAGACCAAAAGTAAAGCTTAAGGGGTACCCTACTAGAACTCTAGAACTTGATCCTTTGGGTGTATTTTTGGAAGTTCCCCTTGGTGTCATCCCAACTGAAGATATTGGGATATATATTTATTAAAAAAATGGAAGAGCCTACTTATGGGAAAGAACGTATGTAGCGCCCCTCCATGATTCACCCTGTTTATGTGGTCAGTTGGTTGGTTTAGTCCGTCAACATTATTTGAATCTTGTTTTAGATCTTGCTTTGTGGTCAAGTTTTGGTTGGCGTTTAGTTCATTTAATTTAGATTCATTTGGTAAATGCTTCTATTTATTGTCACATTAAATTAGAATTATTTAATTGAGAAGGAATTATAACTATAGTTTATGATCAAAGTAATAATATTATAACTTGCTTATTATAAGGATTGTTTTATTAAATAAATATAAAATTAAGTATTAAATGTATACAAGAGTAGAGTATAATTAATAAATAAATTTTGAAAGGGTGAATATCTAGTTTAAATAAATTAGAATATATATCTGGTTGTATTAAATAGGAAATATAAATGATTAAATAAAATAATTTTGCATGCAACATCGTGCTCGGAGGGTAGTAAATGAAATTGGTTATTTTAGCAGAAAAGAGGATCTTGTTTTGAGGGGGTTATGCCTGTGATGATAGAGGCATGTAATTACACCCTACTACCATGCAGAGATCGGGTGAATAATCAATGGGGATCTAATCGTTTAAACCGTTTTCCTTCTTTCAACCTCATCAGGATAATCCTTGGAGGATATGTCAGATACTGAGCAAGTGTTGGAGGGAATATTTTACCTCTGTATGGCAACTGAATGGTAACTATCACGCCTCTAATAACCATCTGACAACTGAATGAAATGGTTCGATCTAGGGATTTATAAATATACTAAATTTTCATAGTAGAGGGGTTGGAAGGTAGAACAAACGAAAGCTAATTATTGACATGGAAGTAGATATATAAGAATAGTTTTGTGTCTTGAAGTATATGGATTTTAGTATTCACAGGGTCATTAATAAGAATAAAAAAGAATGACCTCAAGAGGAATTTTTTTCTGCGTAGTTGTTGCATTGTCTGTGTTATCATAATTCTATATTGGATAGGCAACATGGAAGTTGAGAAAGAGAATTGAGCAGTACTAGTTGAGAGAAAAACAAGAAAGCGAAGCAGTTCAACTAGAAGGAAACACCATTTACATTGTGTTAGGTAGTGAACAGAGAATGGGGGAGATTGTTGCCTTCCAGAAGAGGGGAATTGATTTGCAAAAGGAGATGTTCTCTGATGCTCCTACATGGATTTCTTCCAACATTGGGCATGCTTGCATCTACCACTGACAACCATTGCAACGGTGATAGTGCTTAGCCACAAAAGTCTCCCTCAACAATCACATGCTTCCCATGACTTGTAAGTATTAATTTGAAACAAAGTGATTTTATGACTGTATAATAGTTTAACTAGACATTATTCAGAGGTTAATATTTGATTGAATGTAGGGTCATAGGTCTTAGTAACTTTCAACTATGGATTTTTCTCATTGTCATCTACCCAGCCCTTCTTTGCTCATAGTCATCAATAACATTTTCTAATGGTGTTTTATATTGTTCCAAAATATTAAATGTAGCTTTAAATCTTTAGGAAGATGCAATCTTGTAGTTAATTTCATTCATTACCTATTTCATTTTCCTTTTGTTTGGCATATAATCTCTTCCATTTGCTTGTAAAACTAACAAAAAATCTATAAAACTGATCTTAAGCTTCCTCATTTTACTTTTACATGCATATCAGTCAAGTGTATCCATCTCTAATATTGTTTTAAATTCCTTCCATATTGATCCTTGATGAATGTCCTTACCCTATCCAAAAACTCCCATATTGGTAAATAAAGGAGAATGTGTTTTCACACATGCTAGTAGGAATCTGAAATAATTAGTGAATTTCTTTGAGTTGGATGGAAATAAGGTTTTAACCCTTTAAGTTGTGTCTTCGTTTCAGAGTATTCGATATTGTAGTATTCAATATGTTGGCATTCTTGAGGTCACATTTCCCTTAGGCTTATTATCAACATCTATTAGATCAATTTCTATTCCAACAATCTTGGGGATGAATTTAGATGCAACGTAGTAATTATATCATACTCGGGGATTCTTAACAACTCTAATAGTTGTGCGAGGGCAGTTGATACCTTTCCCTACGACGGAAAATAAGTAAATTGCTTGGAGAATTTGATATTATGTGTAATATAGATATATCCTTCTATGTTATTCAATATATACATACTCTAGATGGTTAAGTTGAGTATATTAGAATTCAACGTCATATACATGTATAATTGTTATTTCACCATTCTTGGTTTGTGATAAGAAGTAATTTATTTAATAGAATGGAATAAGATCTTTCTCCTTTAACTTTATAATTAATTCTTAGAGGAAATTTTTTTGGTATAGTTAGTAATTGGAACCGTGGAAGTAATACTTTAAATTAAATATATGGCATAGACCTTTCTTAAGGGAAATAGTTGTAATTGAACTTGTATCATTTAAATATCTTTTAGGGAATCATAGTTCTTATCTTTCTAGGAATTAGCATTGCATCTAATAATAGGGATAGAGCCTCGTTACCTTTCTATTACTTATGATGGGCAATCAATTAGTATAAGTACAAATACTATTCAATTGTTTAATTGCTAAGTAAAGGTTGTAGGTATCGATAAATATTTTATTGTTAAAAGGATTTTAGTATAGGGGCAGGGATTTAGTACTTGTTGTTCTTGTTCTAACCCTTTTATGTTCAAGTTGGAATTTGATTTTGTATTTATATCACTAACTCACTTAGAGATAGAATGGAGCTCATCCGCAAGGATTATCACAAAATAAATACCAACAAAAACTAGAGAATATAGAACTTTAGTTTGCAATTATATTAGGATTAAATGTTTGAATTAAAAGATATGGGTTTCTCTCTTTGTTAACTAGTCAATTAGTGCAAGTTAGTTATTTTTATAGAGTTATTATGTAGTTTAGTTAATTGGAACTTTGTGATTACAATTATTTTCAAATATAAAATAAGTGTGGAAAATAATCTTTGGTTGAATATGGGATTAATGACTATTTTTTTAGTTGTGGTACTATGAGTGTTTGTTTATATTTAATATTGTGTCTTGATTGTAAATTCTCTATATGAATAGTTACTAGAATGCATGCGATTATGGTTAATTACTAATTGGGTTCATTTAGTGGCCAAGTTAGGGAAATAATATATTTTATAGTGAGAGTGACTACTTGTTTTATCATGTTTGATTGTGATATTGGGGATGTTTTTGATATCTCTATCAAGTGATGAGTCATTTGTTCAAGTGGTTACAATGAATATCCTCAGTGCAAGTTTGTTTAAGTTTTCATGCCTTGAGAAGTGGTAATGGATGGCTTCTAAAGGCTAGGGGTAATTTTCTATTTGATGGATTCTATGATTATCTATTTTGTGATGGTTGTTTTTGTATTTAATGAGTTACGAGGGTCATTAGCCTTACATGGTATATTATCCACTATGGTTGGGACATGTGTGCGGGATGGTTTATGCCTCACCTTGTGGTGTATGTTATGAGATTGTGCAAGTTGGCTTTTCCCTATTGATTTCATTGAGTCTCCTAGTTGCTAGTAGGGGAGTGGATCTCAATGGGCATCGACACACAAAATGGCGCTAGGGTAACCCATGTGGGAGTTTTGTAATTCAGTGATAACTTAAAATGAGTTAGGGGATTGGGTAGTAATCACATTAATCAGGATAAGTGAATGCCTCACTCATGGCTCAAGTGCTCGTTTAGGCTTGAGATGAGATGAGAAGGCTTGGAATAGAAAGATCAACTGCCTCATCCTCATGAGAGGTATGTTGATTCCGCATAGGGTTGTATGTGGGTCGGAGATCGGTAGAGGCTACTAAGGTAACCCAGGATGGGGGTTGGGGCCTAGGAAGATCTACTAGGGTAACCCATAGCAAACTATGTGATGACACTCTGTAGTGTCTCTCGTGTTATTTTTACTCTTAAGATATTTTTTCATGTGTGGTTGATACTATTCAGATACTGTTTATGTTTGATGCATACTTGAGACTATGCTGGTTATTGTTTCACCATATTGTTTGGTTGGTTGAGAGTATTGCTTACTGGACTTGGTTTTTTATGACTCTGCTACTATTGCTTATGATATGTGGACATATGTGTTTGATGCTATGCTTATGTAGTTGTTTACTGATTGTTTAAGGATGATGTTTTTTAGAATATGGTTATTGTTTGTGGTTTGGGTGAGAGGGATAGTGTTGCATCGCTCATCTATGAGTGCCCTGCTACACTGCAATTCTCTCTCATGGTGTGTTTGGTATTAAATATATATATTTTATTTCAATACTTGGTTTTATGCAGGATTGTAGGTACCAGGCACCGACTCCACCCGCACCGTCAGGTTTGAGTGTGCCCAACATACCTAATGGATATGATGTGGTTTGGGGAGTTGACAAGAAAGTATCCTTGTCCATGTTCGTCATCCCGTCATTGTTTGATGATGATGTCCATCAATACCCCATTTTTCTATGGTATCATTTTGTTTCGTGTCGTTCATTTTTAGTGTTAGTTTAATATGTAAATTATGTGGTTTTGATATGTTATCATTATTATTAATTAGTTAATTTAATTTAATGATGGTTATTATTATTTTTGAAATTAATTTAATTATAGCATTAAATTTTATTATTAAAGTGATTTGTGAAAATATCAAGTATTTAATTAGATATTAAACTAGTTTGTGAATTTTAAATGTTGTGTTGATTTAAGCGAATATCGAGTTATTATTTTATCTACATTAAATATTTTAGTTAAAGATGGAATATTTTTTCTATGGTGGTATTGTTAATTTTTAGATTAGTGTTTTGATAATATCATTTATTTAATTATTATTTTGGATTTAATCAAAAGGGAAATTTAAGTGATACTGCCTAATTTGAAATTTTGGAAAAAGGAATAAAATAAAGAAGCTAATTACATGAGTAGTGCTAATTTAGAAAGTTAGTGGGAAAATTTCTAATTCTTGTGTTCTCAAGATTTTATATCTGATTTTGCTTTGGATAACAAAAAAGAATTTTTGGAATTGAGATTGGGGCTATAGGAATTGGCTCTGCAAAATTATCTATCCCAAACCCAAGAGAGATATGATGGACCGAAGATAGATATTGATCGACCCAAGACAGATATGGTAGACCCAGGTCAAGAGCGCATTTATGGCTCTTTATATAGAAAAATGAAGAGGGCTTTGAACATCCTATTTTATTTTTTAGTAAGTCTTTACAAGCTGCAGAGTTGAAATATGACATAATTGAGAAAAAAGCGTATGCTTTGGTTAAGGCTGTAAAGAACTTCAAGACTTACCTATAGGGATCCACTGTCATAGAATTTAATTATTTCTCCATCATTCAAAAAATATCTTTTCTCTGTAAATTCTTTTCTTTAAAAGAGAAATTGATACTGTAGTAGAGGATTTTGGAAATTCATGGAGGAACGAAGTTGGATTGGAAACACTCAACTTAGTATTTTATCTTTGATTTTTTAAGAAGGGAAGGACTTCAGGTAGCATCGAAGAATTCCATTATTCTCTTTTAAAAATATATATATATGTAATCGTATTGTTTGTTTTTCAAAAATTTCATGTAAAGGATGCTAATATCTTTGTGAATTGAATTCTTCTTGAATCGTCCAAATTGGGGATCGGTTTGTTTTATTTTGATTTTGAATGTTGTTTGCATTCTATTTTTTCCCCATCGTTTGTATTGACTCGTTCCTCGTTCGTTGTATTTAAAGTTTTAATTGTATGTTTTGGCTAGCAAACTGGCTCAAAACAATTGTATTCCTGAATGCTTATTTTATTTTTGTTTCCCAACTTTGGTCCTTTTAGTTGGTATGTTGGGTTTTTAGTGGCGTCACTTTTGGTTTAAGGCAAGCTTAGGGTGCAAATCTTCTCTGATTTAAAAGTATCTTCAAAAAATTCTTTGTGTATATTTTTCTAAATGGTGATCCATAGCCATGTCCCTATAGGAATATTGTTCACCCAAATTATGCATTGATAGATACTCATATCCCATTCCAAAGCTTCCAGGTTGACACTGACAGGGAGGATGTTGGTAAAGAGTGCACGATTTGGCTTAACACTAGCCAACTGCATTTTCTTGAAAGTCTCTTAATTTTTTTTGTACACCTCCACTTTTAGAGCATAATCAAATTTTATCCTTTATGTTCTACATTCTTTTATATTTGCAAGTATATTGTTGGCATTGGAATGTATGTATATGGGTTGGGGTTCAATGCCTGTGGGAATGAGGGAGCGGCTATTTGGAGACTCCTCAGCGCCCCAACACCATGTCAGGCCATCGTGCCTTCCTTGAATTATTGTTAGTTAAATTTATATATATATATATATATATATCTGTGTGTGCGCGCGCGTGCGCATATATTAAGGGTAAGGCTTTTGATAAAAAACATTATATTATTGTTTTGTATGCTGTTAAAAGAGAAGAACATCAAGTTTGTAATGGTGTATGGTCATTTGATAGATTATTATATATATATATATATATATATATATATATATATATATATATATATGTATATATATATGTATATATATATATATATGTATATATGTAATTGTATTGGTATTTAGTAGAAAGAATTACCTATCAGATTTTATTAATATTGTTGTTTAAATCTTATAATTTTAATATAATATTATTGTATGGGTTTATAGGTTGTCTTCAAGTGACTTAGATTTAAAAGATAATATATTATTGGATAATTCAGATTCAAAATATAACTATTGTGAGATCAAAACTCCAAAAATTGAAATTAATGTACATGAATATATAATTAGCATAAAAGTGTTTTTATTTCAATGATGTGATAAAGGAATAATGTAGATTTATCTTTTTAGAGTAAAATGTAATATTTAATATTGAAATGGTGGAATTGTTATTTTGGTAAATTGATATAATTACTTAAGAGAAGTATAAATTGATGAAGTAATTGTGATAATTTATCATTCATGTACTCTTTTATCTAATTAGAGGTGTAAATTGAATGCTTGTGTATTTAAGTAGTGTGATTTTATTTATGTATTGAAATCAATTGATAAATCCTTGTCATTATTTAGATTAGAAAGATGTATCTTTTTGAATGCATTTGTGTACGAGCAATGTTATTATCTTTCAATGAATGTGATTTTTCCATTGATGATCTACTTGTTCGAAAGAAGTGTTTAATGATGTTTAGTATGGGTTGGTTTATATTTGTGTTGACTTTGAGTCATAGGAACTGATGTCTCTATTCTCATTCTCGGGTAGAGGTTTTTGTAACTTCTAGAGGCTAGGGGGAAAACTTGTTCATTTGGGCACTCTATTGGTTTTGCGCATCTATTGTCTTATGTTATTTTGTTAGCAAGTAGTAACTCCTTTGTACTTGGTTCAGTGATATGATATGTGTTTGCAAGATGATTCATGCCTCACATGTTGTGTGTTATGTACACTTATATTTTATGTGATTTGAGGTACACCTCTTGCTTTATTTTTGGTTTGGGTGCCATAGGGAGAGTGGCTCTTCATGGGGGTTGATGCAAAAAAGGGCTATCAGGATAACCCATAGAAGAGTTTCCTAAACAAGGGATAATCTAATTAAAGAACTAGTGGGCTTGGGTAGTTAAACACTAAACAAGATTAATTATGTGCCTCACCCATGTTGTTAGTGCTTCCTTAGGCTAAGGATGGGATGAGAAGACTTGGTTGGTAAAATCAATGTCTTGTCCTCATGAAAGGTAAGTGATTCCACATGAGTCACCCTATGGAGTGCCACCTTGATATAGGTAGTCAGGATAACCATAGATGGAGGCAACACCTTGTGATAGGTTGTTTGGGTAATCCATGTAAGGTCATGCAATGACACTCTCCTTGAGTACCTATTTATCTTCCCTTGCTTTGGTTACCTCTAGGAGTGTTGTTGCTTTCATTTAATGTTGTTATGTGTTGGGTTGAGTTAGCCTTGTTTTTATGACCTTGTTTGGATGTGGGTCCTTTCATGTCATCTCCTAGCATGGGGATTGGGCCTTCGGATCCACAAGGTCAAGTGGAACGTGCTACACACTCGTCATGCGGAAGTGGATGCAAAGTTTCCAGGGCTTCACTTGATGGAAAACTATTCCATGTTTTGTACCTTATTCTTCATTGATGTATTACTCTTGTACTTGATGTACTCTTCCTGTTGATATAAAGGAAGCATTATGTAATGTATTATTATATATACGATGTGTTGTATTTGTGGAAATATGCTCCACAATTGTAATATTGAATTATGAATTGAAATGTTTAATAAAATTATGTATGGTTCTTTTTAAACTCTATTGATCATGGATGGTTGTATATTATCATTATGTCATCTTGTGAATGTAAGATTCTATTGCTATTTATTTGGCATTTAGTTTATAATCATGTTATTGGTTGGGAATGTTTGCGAGTAATGCAACCATGTAACCCCATGGGACTAGTTTGGTGTCGATACGCAATTACTATATTGTTGTATGGTTATTAGTTAATGGCTAGTGCATATTTGTTATCTTTTTTAAAAAAAAATCCATTTTTGGTTAGTTGGTTGTTCTCCTGTGGGGTTTGCATGGTAGGGCGTTACAACTTGGTATCAGAGCTAGGTTATTAACATTGGGTACTCTAGGTTAAGTGAGCCCATTATGTTAACCTTTTGTGTAACTTTGAACTTATGTGTTTCTCCTCTTTTGTTGTGCAAATTCATGCCTAGGGGTCGGGGGCATGGCCATGGTGGTGGTGGTCATGGACCTGGCCGCTATAACTAACCACCTCAGATTTCCCATGAATTTGAACAAGAGGAACACTAGGGTTCCTAGAATAACCCTATAGGCAGGGGCTGGAATGTGGAATAGTTGGGACTTGGAGGTGTGTAGTTGTGACAATTGTTGGAGGAGGTTCTTGGTTGTTTGGGTCCTAGGCAAGAGGAGCAGTGGGTAGTCAGAGAGAGAGATCACCGAGGAGGAATGAAATATCAGTAGATCAAGATGTTGTGGTCGTAGGTCATATGAGAGACCTTCTCAGGGCATGTTCTCCCATATTTGATGGTACTAGTAGAGGATTGGAGGCAGAAACTTGGCTTATTGATCTAGATCAATGCTTTGCTATGCATCCCTATGGTAGCAATACTAGGGAAATGTGCGCCATCATGCACTTCAAAGGCTTTGCATCCACATGGTGGCAACTGGAAGAAACTACATATTGACATCGATTCAGTGACTTGGGAATTATTTTTGGAGAGGTTCAGGGCTCGTTTCCTATTTGATCACTGAAGACAATGTCGTGCAGATGAATTTCATGAGTTGAGGCAGATGGAAATGTCCATTGAGCAATACGAGCATTGTTTCTATGAGCTTAAGCAGTACACTAGGATTGGTAATGATGAGGCTATGCTAGTGCAACATTTTTTCAGGGGCCTAAATGCTCGAATGAGTGGTGTAGTTCGAGTCTTCGAGGTGAAGACTATAGAGGTAGTTGTGGAGAAGGCTTGTCTTGTGGAGGAAAATTTTACCATGGCATTAGGAGCCCACAAAGGAGTTCAGATTGGTAGTACACCTATTTCTAGTTTTAGTTCTCGAGGTGGGCAGTCTCAGGCTGCAGGCCCTTTTAGAGGGCAATCCACACCCGCTAAGGGTGGTCAACAGTAGCAGCAATTGCAACAGTCTCAATTGAATCATAAGACTTCTTAATCTTAGTAGGGTGACATACCTCAGTCTAGGAAGAATTGTAGTTGGTCAAGAGCATAGCGTGACCATTTTGAGCATTCGACACAAAGCACATAGTCTGCACCTAGCTGGGATAGCTATCAATATTCTAATTCTTTGTCAGGTATCATGGTTTTTGGCCATGGTATAGGTTGTTTCAGTTGTTGTCAACGGGGGCATATTACTAGATAGTGTCCATAGAGGAGTACTGCAAGGTTTAGTCAGAGGTCGGTGGTGTCAGAGTAGACAATTGGAGATGCTAGCAGGCCACATTGAGTTTTCACAGTGGTTGAAAACTACCAGGCTAATCATTAGGGTACTGTGGTGGAGGCATCAAGTGTGTTATACGGCACTCATATTTCTATACTCTTTGATTCTGGTGCATCGGACTCATTTATTTCCCCTTCAGTAGTTAAGTGTTGTAGACCGGTGGTGGCAAAGCAAGGCATTAAGTGGCAGGTTGAATTGGCCTATGGAGTGAAGGTGTCGGTAGAATCCCTTGTTCTAGGATGTAGGTTTGAAATTGGGTCGTTTGTGACTTCGATGGATCTTTGAATTCTCCGCCTTGGTTCCTATGATGTCATTTTGGGGACGGATTGGCTAAGTGCTCACTATGTGATAATTGACTGTCGTCATAAGTTTGTACACTGTCTAGATGATTTTGGAGGAGAGTTTGAGAGTGCTGGCATACATAAACATATCTCCTTACAAATGATTTTTGCAATGAAGCTAAAGAGATGTTTTCGTCAGGGATGTCAGTTGTTTGTGGTCATGGTTAATGACCTAGATATGGAGGAGGATTGAGAGGTGAATTTAGATGATTATCCTCTCCTTACAGAGTTTTTTGATGTGTTCTTGAGCGAGATTCCATGGATTCCACCAAAGTGTGACATCAAATTTAGAATTGATCTTGTACCTGGAGCTGAGCCTATCTCTAAGGCTCCATATAGGATGACAACTCAAGAGCTTCAAGGGCTCCATTTGTAGTTAGAGGAATTTCTTGAAAAAGGGTTTATCTGACCTAGTGTTTCCCCTTGGGGAGCACTAGTCATATTCATGAAGAAGAATGATGGTTCTCTCCGTCTGTGTATTGATTACAGTTAAGGTGATGGTGAAGAATCCTTATCCTTTGTCGAGAATCGACGATCTGTTTGACCAAATCAAGGGAGCTATGGTATTCTCTAAAATTGATCTCAAGTTGAGATACCATTAGTTGCAGATTCTTGAGGAGGATATTCACAAAACTGCATTTCATAGTTGGTACGAGCATTACAAATTCACTGTCATGCCATTCGGGTTGACGAATGAACCCTCAGTTTTCATGATCTTGATGAATGATATTTTCTGGACCTACTTGGATATATTTTTTCTCATGCTCCTCGATGATATCTTGATCTACTCAAGAACTATGGAGGAGCATGAGGAAAATTTGAGACAGGGGTTGCAATGCTTGAGAGACAATGAGTTGTTTGCAAATATGGCGAAGTGTGAGTTTTATAAGACATAAGTGAAATACTTGGGGAATGTTATATTAGGTGAAGGTATCATTGTGGATCCCTCAAAGATCCAATCCATCATTGATTAGCCTGCACCCATGAATGTTCCTGAAATTCACAATTTTATGGGATTAGCAGGTTACTCTAGGTGGTTCATTCAGGGCTTCTCAAGGATTGCACATCCCATCACTTATCTTCAGAGGAAAGGGAAGAAATTTGATTGGTCAGAAAAGTGTCAGTCGACATTTCAGACTCTTAAGGAGAAGCTTACCAATGCACCTATTCTTGTAGTACCTGATGCTACTAGGGAATTTTTGGTTTGCATTGATGCGTCCTTAGAGGGGTTAGGGGTTGTTTTGATGCAAGAAGGTTGTGTGATTTATTACGAGTCATGTAAGCTCAAGGATCATGAGTTGAATTAACCCATGCATGATTTGGAGTTGGTCATCATTGTTCATGCTCTGGTGAGGTGGAGGAACTTCTTATTGGGGCATAGGTTTGAGCTACATAGTGATCATCACAGCTTACAGTATATTTTCACGTAGCCGAATGTTAATGCCAGACATAGGAGATGAATGGAGTTTCTTTGTGAATATGATTTTGATGTAAAATACATCCAAGACAAGGAAAATGTAGTGGAAAATGCTCTAAGTTGTTGGCGACATGAGTTATGTTTTGTGACTCTTGACGTTGACTTGAGGAGTCAGATACTCACAACAATTCCTTCAGAGAGATGGGTAGAGTTTTGGAAGGAAAATTTACAGGTTATAGTTTTGAGTTTGATGGAATTTTGTGGTGTTTGGGTCACATGTATGTACCTCCCACTTAGGTTCTTCATACCCTAATCATGACCAAGGAACATTGGGCTCCCTATTCAACCCATCCGGGAGTTAAGAAGATGTATGTAGAGCTACATTCGATGTATTTATGGGCTAGAATGAAGAAAGATATTGTAGATCTTGTGGCGAGATGTTTGGTGTGTCAGAGGGTAAAAGATGAGCACCAACATCCCGTAGGTCTTTTACAACCCCATCTCATTCCAGAGTGGAAATGGGATATCATATCGGTTGACTTCATTGTTGGGTTTCCTATGTCTTCACATCAGCACGATGCTATCATGGTCACTGTTGACAAGTTGACCAAGGTGGCACATTTCTCTCTCATTCGGTCATCCTATACTGCATCATCTGTTGCGAAAATTTTCATGGAGGACATTGTGAGGTTGCACAAAATCCCATGAAGAATTATTTTGATAGAGATCCGATGTTCACTTATGGTTTGTGGACATCCTTGCAGCATGCCTTAGGAACTTAGTTGAGCTTGAGTTCTACATACCATCCGGAAACAGATGGATAGACCAAGAGGGTCAACTAAGTTGTCAAGGACATGCTTAGTATGTACATCATGGATCAACAGTCTCGTTGGGAAGACTATTTGCATCTAGTCGATTTTGCATACAATAAAGGTTACCATGATTTGATCAAGATGCCACCATTCCAGGTGTTGTATGGTCATCTTTGTTAGACTCCTTTGAGTTGGGACTATCTCGAGGACAAATTTCTTCTTGGGCTGGAGATGCTACAAGATATGGAACAACAAGTTGCTAGCATCAAAGAACACTTGGTAGTGGCTCGGGAGGGAAAGAAGAAGTATGCCGATGTGTACAGGGTTGACCATCAGTTTACAGTTGGTGATCAAGTGTTTCTTTGAGTGCATCGACGAAAGATCCACATCTGTTACGGGAAAGGCTCTAATTTGGCACCTCATTTTGTGGGTTCGTTTGAGGTTATGAAGAGAATTGGACTCATTGCTTACCATCTATCATTGCCACATAGTTTATCGTGCATACATGATGTGTTTCATGTTTCTGTACTTAGGCCTTATTATCCTGATATATCTCATGTACTCGATTGGAATGCATTACAGGTAGAGGACGAGTAGCTCACATCGAAACCTGTGGCCATTCTTTAGCACAGGAGGCTTGTTATTAGTGGTAGAGAAATTGATTAGGTGCAGGTCTAATGGGACCCTAATGATGATTCATCAATGACATGGGAGGATGCATCCCGCATTCAAGAGTCTTTTCCCTATTTTTTCTTTGGCTTCCAAAAGTAAGCTTAGTTCTAGGGGGAGGATGTAGTGCCTCTCGTGTTACTATTACTCCTATGATACTTTTATGTGTGTGGTTGATACTGTTTGGATATTCTTTCTGTTTGATGCATACTTGAGACTATGTTGGTTATTGTTTCACCGTGTTGTTTGGTTGGTTGAAAATTCTTCTTATTGGACTTGGTTGTTTATGACATTGCTACTATTGCTTATGATGTGTGGACATATGTGTTTGATGTTATGCTTATGTATTTGTTTACTGATTGTTTAATGATGATTTTGTTTAGAATATGGTTTTTTTGTTTGTTCGAGTGAGGGGGATGGTGTTGCATCACTCATCCATGAGCGCCCTGATACATTGTAATTCTCTCTCACAATTTTTTTTGCATTAAATATATATATGTTGTTTCGACACTTTGGTTTTATGTAGGACTACAGGTATCGGGCACCCACTCCACTCGCATCGTCGTGTCTGAGTGTGCCCAACATACACAATGGATATGATTTAGGGATTTGACAAGAAAGAATCCTCGTCTGTGTCCATCATCTCACCGTTATTTGACGACGATCACCGTTATTTGACGGCGTTGTCCGTCAATACCCCATTTTTCTATGGTATGTTTATTTTTGTGTCATTCATTTTTAGTGTTAGTTTAATATTTAAATTGTGTGGTTTTGATATGTTATTGTTATTGTTAATTAGTTAATTTAATTTAATGATGGTTATTATTATTGTTGAAATTAATTTAATTATAGCATTGAATTTTATTATTAAAGTGATTTGTGAAAATATCAAGTATTTAATTAGATATTAAATTAGTTTATAAATTTTAAATGTTGTGTTGATTGAAGCGAGTATCGAGTTATTATTTTGTCTATGTTAAATATTTTGGTTAAAGATAGAATAATATTTTTATGGAAGTATTGTTAATTTTTGAATTAGTGTTTTGATAATATCGTGTATTTAATTATTATTTTGGATTTAATCGAAAAGGAAATTTAAGTGATATTTCCTAATTTGAAAAGTTGGAAAAAGAAATAAAATAAAGAAGCTAATTAAATGCGTAGTGCTAATTCATAAAGTCAGTGGGCAACTTTCTAATTCTTGTGCTCTCAATATTTTATATCTGATTTTGTTTTGGAAAACAAAAAAGAATTTTTGGAATTGAGATTGGGGCTAGAGGAATTGGCTCTGCAAAATTATTTCTCTGTCACTCAAAAAATAGCTTTTCTCTATAAATTATTTTCTTAAAAAAAAAAAAAATTGATACTATAGTAGAGGATTTTGGAAATTCGTGGAGGAACAAAGCTGGATTGGAAACACTCAACTCAGCATTCCATCTTTGATTATTTAACAAGCAAAGGACTTCAGGTAGCATCGAAGAATTCCATTATTCTATGTTAAATATATATGTGTAATTGTATTTTTTTTTATGAAATTTTCGTGTAAAGGATGCTAATATCTTTTTGAATTGAATTCTTCTCAAATCGTCCAAATTTGGGATTGGTCTGTTTTATTTTGATTTTGAATGTCATTTGCATTCTTATTTTTTCCCCATTATTTGTATTGACATGTTCCTTGTTCGTTGTATTTAAAGTTTTAATTGTATGTTCTAGCTGGAAAATTGGCTGAAAACAAATGTATTCCTGAATGCTTATTTTCTTTTTGTTTCCCAACTTGATCCTTTCAGTTGGTCTGATGGGATTTTAGTGGCATCGCTTTTTGCTGTAGGAAATCTTAAGGTGTGAATCTTCCTTGATCTAAAAGTATCTTCAACAAATTATTTGTTCATATTTTGCTAAATGGTGATCTATAACCACGTCCCTATAGGAATACTATGCGCCCTACTTATGCATTGATAGATACTCATATCCTACTCCAAAGCTTCCAGGTTGATGCTAGCAGGGAGGATGTTGGTAAAGAGTGTAGGATTTGGCTTAACACCAACCAACTGCATTTTCTTGAAAGTCTCTTAATTTTTTTTGTATGCCTCCACTTTTAGAGCATAATCGAATTTTAGCCTTTATGTTCTGCATTCTTTTATATTTGCAAGTATATTGTTGGCATTGGAATGTATGCAGGTGGGTTGTGGTTGGATACCTGTGGGAATGAGGGAATGGTTGTTTGTAGACTCCTCCTCAACAACCTAGCACCATGTCAGACCGTAGTGCCTTCTTTGAATTGTTGTTTATTTAACTTTATATGTGTGTGTGTGTGTGTGTGTGTGTGTGTGTGCATGCGCGTATATTGAGGGTAAGGCTTTTGATAAAAATATTATATTGTTATTTTGTATATTGTTAAAAGAGTAGAACAACAAGTTTGTAATGGTGTATGGTCATTTGATAGATTCTTATATATATAAATATCTAAATATATATATGTATATATGTAGTTGTATTGGTATTTCGTAGAAAGAATTAGCTATGAGATTCTATTAATATTGTTTGTTTAAATCTTATAATTTTACTATAATATTATTGTATATGTTTATAGGATGTCTTCAGGTGACTTAGATTTAAAAGATATTATATTATTGGATAGTTCAAATTTGAAATATATAACTATTGTGAGATCAAAACTTTGAAAATTGAAATTAATGTACATGAATATATAATTAGCATAAAAGTGTTTTTATTTCAATGATGTGATAAAGGAATAATGTAGATTTATGTTTGTAGAGTAAAACGTAATATTTAATATATTGAAATGGTGGAATTGTTATTTTGGTAAATCGAAATAATTTATCATTCATGTATTCTTTTATCTAATTAGAGGTGTAAATTGAATGCTTTTTGTATTTAAGTAGTGTGATTTTATTTATGCATTGAAATCAATTGATAAATCCTTGTCATTATTTAGATTAGAAAGATGTATCATTTTGAATGCATTTTTGTACGATAAATGTTATTATCTTTCGATGAATGTGATTTTTCCATTGATGATCTACTTGTTCAAAAGAAGTGTTTAATGATGTTTAGTATGGTTGGTTTATCTTTGGGTTGAATTTGAGTCATGGGAACCCATGTCTTTATTCTTGTTCTTGGGTAGAGGTTTTTGTAACTTCCAAAGGCTATGGGGGAAAACTTGTTTGTTTGGGTACTCTATTGGTTTTGCGCATCTATTACCTTGTGTTGTTTTGCTGGCAGGTAGTACCTCATTTGTACTTGGTTCAATTATATGATATGTGTTTGCTAGATGATTCATGTCTCACATGTTGTGTGTTATGTACACTTTGATTTCATTTGAGTTGAGGTACACCCCTTGCTTTGTTTTTGGTTTGGGTTTCATAGGGAGAGTGGATCTTCATAGGGGTCGACACATAAAGGGGCTATCGGGATAACCCATAGAATATTTTCCTAAATAAGTGATAATCTAATTAAAGAACTAGTGGGCTTTGGTAGTTAAACACTAAACAAGATTAATTATGTGCCTCACCCATGTTGTTAGTGCTTCCTTAGGCTAAGGATGGGATGAGAAGACTTGTTTGGTAAAATCATTGTCTTGTCCTCACGAAAGGTAAGTGATTCCACATGAGTCACCCTATGGAGAGGTGCATTGAGAGAGGTAGTTAGGATAACCATAGATGGAGGAAAAACGTTGTGATAGGTTGTCTAGATAATCCATGTAATTCCATGTGATGAGACTCTCCTTTAGTACCTTTTTATCTTCCCTTGCTTTGGTTTCCTTTGGGAGTGTTGCTGCTTTCATTTAATGTTGTTATATGTTGGGTTGAGTTAGCCTATTTTGTATGACCTTGTTTGGATGTGGGTCCTTTCTTGTCATCTCCTAGCATGGGGGGTGGGACTTCAGGTCCACAAGGTAGGATGGAACATGCTACACACCCCCATTGGGTTCCCAGGTTGTGTTTGTGATGTGGAAGCATATGCAGAGTTTTTAGGGCTTCACTTGATGGAAGACTGTTCCATGTTTTGTATCTTATTATTTATTGATTTATTACTCTTATACTTGATGTACTCTTCCCGTTGATATAAGGGAAGCATTATGTAATGTATTATTGTATCCACGATGTGTTGTATCTGTGGAAATATGTTCCACAATTGTAATATTGAATTATGAATTGAAATTCAATAAAATGATGTATGGTTCTTTTTCATCTCTATTGATCATGGATGGTTATAAGTTATCATTATTCCATCTTGTGAATGCAATCTTCTATTTCTATTTATTTTTCATTTAGTTTATAATGATGTTATTGATTGGGAATATTTGCGAGTAATGCAACCATGTAACCCATGGGACTAGTTAGGTGTCATTATGCAATTACTATAATGTTGTATGGTTATTAGTTAATGGTTAGTGCATAGTTGTTATATTTAAAAAAAAATGTTTTGTTTTTGGTTAGTTTTTTTTGTCCTATGGGGTTTGTGTGGTGGGGCATTACACACTCCTCCTAGGAAAACCTAGTCTTCCTTTGATGTTTTGTGCCTCTGGAAGTGGTGTCACTATTATGTGATGTGTTTTTGTACTTGTTTGTTGGATTCTTGTTAGCCTTTATGTCGTGCTTATATCTTCTTGACTACTTTGGTGGTGGGGCCTTATTGTAATCTCCTAGCACAAGGGTGGACCTTAGTGTTTTGCATGATTGGGTGAAACGTGTTATGCACTCCATTGGGTTTTCCCTACTGTGGATTGTCCATGTGATTGGTGACTACTCTTGGATATGCGAACTTATGCACCTGTTCTAGTTCATGTGGATTACATTTATTGTACTTGTATTACACCACAAACTTATTATACCTTTTATTGTACTCTTGATGTACTCTCCTCACATGTGTTTGAGGAGATATTGTTGTTCATGATGTAATGGTATAATGATGTAATGTTTTAATTTGTTGTTGAAATTCTCTTGTAATTGTAAAGTTACTGATGTACCTTACTTATATTAGTTAATGAAATTGATTTTGAATGGTATATGTTGATGACATGTTATGGTTAATGGTGTTGCTTCTAAAATTATTATTTAGAGATGTATGTATTGATTCTGAAGAGTATTGCAACCATTGAGTATTAGAGGGCATCGATATGGACCGAGAGGTGCCCAAGATTTGATATCTTGAGGAGTGACTTCCCAGGGTTTAGGTATCTTGAGGATTCACTTCTAGGATATTATATCTTGAGGAACTTCTTAGTGCGTCAAGATTCCTGAATGCGGTTCGAGATGGCGTATCGTAGAATCATTTTGATTTAGATGGCATAGTTTAACTCTATGTATGTTAGATATGTTTATCATCTTGATATTATCTCTTGAAATGCAATATTGTAATCTCTCTTATAATGGATAATGTAAATGATTGTTATGTTAATTAAATGGTATTTTATATTGCTTAATGGATGACATGATATGAATGATTCATATTGGGAAATCTTTATAATGAGATAGAATAAATGAAACTTAAATTGTTAGATAGATTGGTTATATGTGATGAACTTATATTTTTTGTTAGTTTGATTTATGGGATTCTAGTAGTGTAGTCATGGACCTTAGAACAAGTAGGTTATAATATGAGTTATTGTTTCATTTGTAATCTTTAATATGTTTACACTTCAAAAAAAAAATCCATTTTTTTGATGTTATAGTGTGTTGTCCTCTAGGGTTTCATGGCAGGGTGTTACACATGGTATCAGATCCCAAGTTCTAACATTGGGCACTCTATGTTTGTTTGATCCCATTATGTTGTCCTAGTTTCCTATACTCTTGAGGTTATGCTTTCACTTTTTGGTCATCCTAGCTTAGAAACCCAAGATTTTTCAGTTGGTGGTGTTGGTCCAATGGTGCAAAAAATCTGTGGAAAGGATAGGACCCTCTGTGTAGTGCGTAGGGCACCGATATTATTTCTATCAGGTATGTATTATGGACCCTTCTGTAGCCTTGTGAAGTGAATCCCCGTGATGTGAAATAGTGTGTGTATGTGAAGAATGCATGATAGATCATGAATATTGTGCTTATGAAGTGATAAATTGTGTTCTAATGCTTTTTAAAAAGTGTAAAATCATAGCCTTTTGTTGAGTATGTTATGAGATTTAGTGTTGGATAATGATTAAATTGGAGTATCTTGCATGTAAATGATAGATATTTAATGAATAATGTGTGCTTTGAATACATAAATTTGTTGTGCTTTGTGAAAATATGGCATTTTGATGTAGCGAATCAACTTGGATGATTGATATGTAGCGTATGGTTTATGAGTTGATTTGATTATTGAGTGGTGTCTTCGGTTATGTCTTAGTGAAAGGGTAGTGTCACATTACTCATTCTTGAGTACCCTACTATGTTGTGAATTCCTTTCACAGTGTTCCTGATTGTGTAAATATATATATGTTTGATCATTTTTTTTGCTGCAAGATGTAGATACCGAGCATCAACTCTCTTGAATTAGTAGGTTTGATCATGCCTCAAACCCAATGGAATAGCTGATTTGGAGATAACATAAGATCCCCTAACCTAGCCATCATTCTTGAGGAGAGTGGGTACTTAGTCTATTACCTCGCCTGTGTCATCTGATGTCAGTGGTTAATTAGTCTTGCTTCTTGACCTCGATTAAGGTTAGGTAAATGGTTGATATTTGGTTTGCTTGATTATCTGATGTTTCTTGAATCTATGTATGTTTATTCAACCTTGCGACTTCTAGGAGTAAGTTGAATCTTAGGGTGGGAGGATGTAGTTCCCCTCTATGATTCACCTTGTTTGTGTCGTTAGTTGGTTGGTTTAGTCCGTCAATGTTGTTCAGATCTTGTTTTAGATCTCACTTTGTGGTCAAGTTTTGGTTGGCATTTAGTTCATTTAATTTAGATTCATTTGGTAAATACTGTTTATTGTCATATTAAAATAGAATTATTTAATTGAGAAGGTATTATAATTATAGTTTATGATCAAAGTAATAATATTATAACTTACTTATGGTAAGGATTGTTTTACTAAATAAATATTAATTATTAAATGTATATAAGAGTAGAGTATAATTAATAAATAAATTTGGAAAGGGTGAATATCTAGTTTAAATAAATTAGAATATATATCTAGTTGTATTAAATAGAAAATACAAATGATTAAATAAAATAAGTTTGCATGCAATATCGTGCTTAGAGGTTAGTAAATGAAATTGGTTATTTTAGCATAAAAGATGATCTTGTTTTGAGGGGGTTACACCTACAATGATAGAGGAATGCAATTACACCCCACTACCATGCATAAATTAGGTGAATAACCAATCGGAATCTAATTGTTTAAACCGTTTTCCTTCTTTCAACCTCATCAGGATAATCCATGGAGGATATGCCAAATAGTGAGCAAGTGTTGGAGGGAATATTTTACCTCTGTATGGCAACTAAATGGTAACTGCCATGCCTCTAATAACCATCTGAAAATTGAATGAAATGGTTCGATCTAGGGATTTATAAATATATTAAATTTTCATAGTAGAGGGGTTGGAAGGTAGAACAAATGAAAGCTAATTGTTGACATGGAAGTAGATATATAAGAATAGTTTTGTGTCTTGAAGTATATGGATTTTGGTATTCACAGGGTCATTAATAGGAGTAAAAAAGAATGACCTCGGGAGGAATTTTTTTTCTACATAGTTGTTGCATTGTCTATGTTATCATAATTCAATATTGGATAGGCAACATCAAAGTAGAGAAAGAGAATTGAGCGGCTATAGTTGAGAGAAAAAAATGAAAATGAAGCAGTTCAACTAGAAGGAAACACCATTTACATTGTGTTAGGTTGTGAACAGAGAATGGGGGAGATTGTCGCCTTCAAGGAGAGGGGAATTGATTTGAAAAAGGAGATATTATTTGATGCTCCTACATGGATTTCTTCCAGCATTGGAAATGCTTGCATCTACCACTAACAACCATTGTAACGGTGATAGTTCTTAGCCACTGAAGTCTCCCTCGACGATCACATGCTTCCCACGACTTGTAAGTATTAATTTGAAGCAAATTGATCTTTTGACTCTCTATAATAGTTTAACTAAACATTATTCAGAGGTTAATATTTGATTGAATGTAGCATTATAGGTCTTAGTAACTTTCAACTATGGATTTTTCTCATTGTCATCTACCCAACCCTTCTTTGCTCATAGTCATCGATAACATTTTCTAATGGTGTTTTATCTTGTTATGGAATAAGAAATGTAACTTTAAATATTTAGGCAGGATCAATCTTGTAGCGAATCTCATTATTTACTTGTTTCATTTTCCTTTTTTCTAGCCTATAATATCTTCCATTTGCTTGTACGACTAACATAAAATCTATAAAAATGGTCTTAAGCTTCCTCATTTTACTTTTACATGCATGTTGGTCAAGTGTATCCATCTCTAATATTGTTTTAAATTCTTTCCATATTGATCCTTTTTGAATTTCCACACCATGTCCAAAAGCTCCCACATTGGTAAATAAAGGAGAATGTGTTTTCACACATGCTAGTAGGAATATCAAATAATTAGTGAATTTCTTTTAGTTGGCTGCGAATAGCGTTTTGACCCTTTAAGTTGTGTCTTCATTTCATAGTATTTGATATGTTGGCATTCTTGAGGTAACATTTCCCTTAGGTTTATTATCAATAGTCTGCATGCTTTGTCTATGCTTCCACAGTTCATGGGTGATCCCACAATATTGGTTTACAATTTTTGGGAAAACTGGACACTGAACTAATTTTTTTTAACTAAATCTTCACTTTTGGGCTCCAATAGCAGTTAAATTGTGAGGAATTTGAAGATGATGCAAACTAGTGATTTGTGAAGTTTTGTCTATAGATTCTAAATATATTTTTTTCAAAAAATTTGGAATCAGATTGCATTTTTTTTCTCTTCTCCTTCAAAAACTAGTTTCTATCAGTAAACAACATTTTTGAGTGATGTTCACTGTATACAACATTAAAAAAATTGTATGAAGGATAAAATTCTATTTTTTTTTAATTTAGATTTGTAACTACAACATCTAACCAGTTCATTTGCTTTCATAGTTTTTTATTAAATATCTTTTCCTTAATCAAGTTTCAAAGTCAAACCAATTACAATTCAGACATAGGAAGACTATATACAACATAACCTTTTCTAAGCTAATTCGAATGGTTTTAATTTGAACTAATTTCACGCATGCTAGTAGGAATCTGAAAAAATTAGTGAATTTCTTTGAGTTGGATGGAAATAGCGTATTCACCCTTTAAGTTGTGTCTTCATTTCAGAGTATTCGATATTTTAGTATTCAATATGTTGGTATTCTTGAGGTCACATTTCCCTTAGGATTATTATCAACAGTCTATGTGCCTTGTATATGCTTCCACACTTCATGTATGTCTATCAAAGCATTCAAAACTTTTGCATATGATGAAATGAATATCCCTTCGTTATTGTTGGGCATCGAGTGTTAGTGCACATTAGTATAGCGTAAGCCTACTTCTTAGATTGTTTCATTTGGTATCACCAATTTGTTTCTCTACAAGGACTTTTTCCTCATTTAAAATGATGGAAATGGTTCACATATATTAGATCAATTTCTATTGAAAAAATCCTGGGGATGAATTTAGATGCAGCGTAGTAATTAGATCATACTCGGGGGTTCTTAACAACTCTAATAGTTGTGCGAGGGCAGTTGATACCTTTCCCTGTGACAAAAAATAAGTATTGCTTGGAGAATTTGATATTATGTGTAATATAGATATATCCTTCTAGGTTATTCAATATATACATACTCTAGATGGTTAAGTTGAGTATATTGGAATTGAACATCATATACATATATAATTGTTATTTCACCATTCTTGGTTTGTGGTAAGAAGTAATTTATTTAATAGAATGGAATAATATCTTTCCCCTTTAACTTTATAATTAATTCTTAGAGTAAAAATTTGTGGTATAGTTAGTAATTGGAACCGTGGAAGTAATACTTTAAATTAAATATATGGTATAGGCCTTCCTTAAGGGAAATAGTTGTAATTGAACTTGTATCATTTAAATATATTTTTAAGAATCATGGTTCTTATCTTTCTAGGAATTAGCATTGCATCTAACAATTGGGATAGAGCCTCATTACCTTACTATTAATTATGATGGGCAATCAATTAGTATAAATAGAAATACTATTTAATCATTTAATTGCTAAGTAAAGGTTGTAGATATCGATAAATATTTTATTGTTAAAAGGGTTTTAGTATAGGGGTAGGTATTTAATACTTGTTGTTCTTGTTCTAACCCTTTTATGTTCAAGTTAGAATTTGATTTTGTATTTATATCATTAACTCACTTAGAGATAGAATGAAGCTCATCCGCAAGGAATATTGCAAAATAAATACCAAAAAATACTAGAGAATATATAAATTTAGTTTGCAATTATATTAGGATTAAATGCTTGAATTAAAAGATATGGGTTTATCTCTCACTTAACTAGTCAGTTAGTGGAAGTTAGTTATTTTTATAGAATTATTGTGTATTTAGTTGATTGGAACTTTGTGATTATAGTTATTTTCAAATATAAAATAAGTGTGGAAAATAATCTTTAGTTGAATTATGGGATTAATGACTATATGTTTAGTTTTGGTACTATGAGTGTTTGTTTATATTTAATATTATGTCTTGATTGTAAATTCTCTATATGAATAGTTATTAGAATACATGTGATTATGGTTAATTACTAATTGGGTGTCTTGATTGTAAATTCTCTATATGAATAGTTATTAGAATACATGTGATTATGGTTAATTACTAATTGGGTGCATTTAATGGCCAAGTTAGGGAGATAATGTATTTTATAGTGGGAGTGTTTTGTTGGAAACAAGCCACACTGAGAGGGGGGAGGTGGTGAACCAGTGTTATGGAAAATTAACTTCAATAATCTTTAACTCTTAGTGCAATAGTAACAAACATTCATAATGCATAAATAAGAAAGAAAGCACAACAACATAACACCAATATTTTTAGGTGGAAATATTATTAGGGGAAAAACCACGGTGGATGGCCAATCCACAAGTATGATTATGAGTATACTAAAAAGAGAATATTACAAGGGAATGCACTTGCATTTAGGCACACTGCCTAGAGCTCACTGCTCAAAAGAAAAGAGTTCAAATTAAAACCATCTGATAATATGAACTGAAGGATTAACATCTACTATTCTTGATTATAGTTCCAATTAAAGCACATTAGTTGATATGTTCTTCTATAGACTGAATCTGGAATTCTGCTCTCCTCTGCTTGTGAATACAACACAAATCATTTATGCGCAAGTGAAACTGTGCATGACATACCTCTTCTCTGCTCTTAACTCATTGATTGGACAATAATACACCAGGGTAAGTGCACCAAGATGGTTCCCAAAAAGGGGACTTAAGTGGACAACTTTTTTCTGAAATCAAGAAATACTGACCTTGGACGTGAAATTGAGGATACTTAGACTCAAAATTTTGAGATGGAACAAAAATAAGGATTCAAGTGCTCCGAGTCTACTTTCTAAACTACTAATTTATTTTGAAAATGGTTGAGATTAAGGGGTTCAAAACGAGGGACGTACACAAATTGGTGTTGTTTTTGTCAAAAAAACATAACATAGCAACTCTCGTACGGTGAACTTTTTTTTAGTATTTTTAAAATAGCAATGGTCAGAAGTTAGCTAACAGTATGTAGTTGATGCACGATTTTTCTGATAATTTTTTAATGAATATTTGATTTTTTACTAATTTGCGAAGTGGCCATTTCCTGAAAATAGAATTTTAGCCGTGCTACCGCTATAAATTTTTGAAACTAATTGATTTTTTTTATTTTTAATTTTTTAATTTTGTAGAATGGAGTCTAGTTTCTAAAAATGTAATTTATTTGAAAAATTGATGAATGGTTAATTTATAATGAAAAAAATACCAAACACTGCTTTTTGGAAAAAAAAAGACATACAGATAAAATAAATTATGGATGAAAAACTTAACATTTTCAGAAAGTGAAAAAAATTACATTGTTGGATAGCTAAGAGATAACCCAACATTACCCATGTGTTCGATTTTTTTCATATTGAACCACGTGCAATCCTGATGGTGAGCACAAACTCGATTATGAGAAATATGGTGGATTTTTTAAAAACACATCTCTGGTTGTTGGGAATGCCCTCCGAGCCTTTGGGTTGGTATTCCAAGGCAAATACCAAGCCTAAGGCTCAGGAATTCCCAAAGCAAGATATAACTATGTTTGTATGTACATGTATGTCATTTATGTATGTATGTATGCTTGTATGGATGTAAGATTATATGTACATATGTATTATGCTTGTATGTATGCATTTATGTATGTCTTTAGATGGAGGGATAATTTAGAGAGAGAGAGAGTCTAGAGAGATGGAGAGGGGATGGAAGTGAGAGTTTAAGAGAGAGGGAGTGGGAGAGAAGGGGTTGGAGTGAGGGGGACTTAGCTAGGTAGGGTGGGAGGGATAGAGGGAGGGAGAGAGAGAGAGGGGGGGTGGGAGAGAGAGAATTGAGGGAGAGGGAG